>WBMY01011570.1:108384-122633 GCA_013397315.1 Donacobius atricapilla | reverse complement strand
AAATCAGAACTTGTCAATTGACCAATTCCATCTTTTCCTGTGTGAAAACAGGATGGATTTGGCTCCCTTTACAAATCTGAAGTTTCTTCGTGCTTTGAGGGATCTGCACCATGGGATCTATTGGATTACAGCCATGATTTTCCTGTCCAGGATCCAGCAGCAAGCCCAGATAGGTTTTTTCCAAGGTTTTTTCCACTCTTTAACCATTGTCTCTGGCCATTGCAATTCCAGACCAATATTCCCTCCACAGTGTGATGAGCAGAGTCCTGTGAAGGGTGGAGTGACCCCAGCAAGAAATCCAAGGGAAAACAAGCACAGAAAAATGAGCAGGCAAAGATTGAAGGCCAGTTGTCCCCATTTGGGTAAATGCAAGAACTTGACCAAAAAAAATCCTTTGAAAAAGCAGGAAAAAGGGTTTCATTTTCTTCAGTTTTGTGGTTGTTGTGGTTGTTGTTCCCAGACAATTTTTGCAGGGGAGAGGACACAGAGACAGCCCTCTGTGCTTTGCCAAGCACATTCCCATCCTGGGAAATGAATTCTCTCCAGAGTTGACCACCAGCCATGGGGAAAAATATCTACCCCAGGGGGAAGGTATTGGAGTGAATTCCCAGAAAACAAAGACTGGAGGGAATTATTCAGGGCATCCCATTTTAGCCTGGTTGGGAGCAGAGGGGCTGCAGCAGCTCCCCAGAAGGGATCACTTACTTTTAGACCTGAGAAGTGGTGACCAAGCTTAAGGAAAAACAATCATCAAAGGTGAGCAAAGCTTCAAGCAAAAAAATGGGAAAGAGAACCATGAAAATAAAATAAAATGGAAATGTGAGTTAATGGAAGCTTCAATGATGAGGCAGCAGGAGCCACGGGAGGCTGTCACAGTGACAGCTCACACCTGAGCTGGCAAATTTGTCCTCTGGAGAGTGGGATGGCCTTGGGGTGCCTCAGGGTGGAGGGCTTGTTCTGCCCTCCTGCCCCAAGCTGGGCTCTGGACATGGGGTTTTCCTCACCTGCCTCACTGCAACATCCCCAGGGAAGGAGAGAATTCGATGGCATGTTCAGGGCTGGGGTTTAGGACCTTTGAATCCTGATTGGGGCTGTTTTCCCCCTTGACGGCAGAGCTTTGGAATTTCCCCCTCGCTCCAGTGGAGTTCAATGGGCTGAGCTATCCCAAGAGGGGGTAGGAGGCTCCATGGATCCCCTGTGACACTAAAAACCATGGAAAAGCCCTTCTGCCATGACCCATTGAGATCCTCAGCAGTTCCATTTCCTCTGTCACACCTTTAAAAGCAGAGCTTTTGCATCTCCTCTCGTTCCAGTATTTCCAAGGTAGCCCCAAGTCACTCCTTCACTTCCCAAACACCATTCCAGGCTTCCAGCCTCTCCTTCCCAACACTAAAAATAGCTGTAACAGAGTCATGGATTGACCTGGAGCACGCCTAACAGGAGATGCTCCTACGTGGCGGAGCAGAAATCCCCTCCCAGCCCAGCTCTCCAGCTCCAAGCATCCCTGTGCATCCCAAGCTGTTTTCTCCCCCGGTTTCCCAGCCTGCAGCTCTCCTGCACAGCTCACTGGCATGACCTTGGCTAGAACTCCTCTTTCCCAGCCCCTGATGGGTGTCTGCTCTGAAGATGAATCAGATTTTTAGGTCCCAATCAGCTCCCCTGGTTTAGGCAAAATGCATCCATCCCTCTTCCAGCCTATTAAGGGCTGGGATGAACCTCCCAGCTAATGCCGGCTGCAAATCCACCACCGCTCAGGAGATGTCAGGCACCCAAATAATTTTTGTTGTTTGCTAATGAAAGAATTCCTTAGGAGGAGAAAAAAGGAGGAGAAGATGGTGCCAATAAAGACACTGAGCTCCAATTAAATGAGTTTCCCTGTCGGCCTGAATTTGTCTGCAGCTCCGAATTGCTCCGGCAAGGTCAGAGCAGGCTGAGAGTTGTGCATCCTTCCAAGGGTTCAGCGTCGTCCTCCCTCCAAGGGGTGCAGAGACCCAGAGGATGCTGAGGGACCAAGCCTGAGAGAGCTCCACGTGTGCTGGCCCAGCTCCCTCCTGATGCTTTTGGGATAAAAGCAAACAGAAGAGCTCAGGTTTCACCCCAAAAGGAAATTTTCTGCTGAAAACTCCCCAAACTCTGGAGATAAGGAAGTCTCGGTACACCGTGTGTGATTTCACTGCTGGAATGCCACAATGTGAGTCCATATAATGCCAGAATCTCAGATTAGTTTGGATTGGAAGGGACTTGAAATCTTATCCCCTTCCACCCAGGTTGTTCCAAGCTTCATCCAACCTCTCCCACATGTAACGATTGTGTTGGGTCTCTGCTGCACAGCCCCCCCTCCAAGGAGCTCTGCTGCTCCTTCCCTCAACCAAAACCCTTTTCCATCAGGATAAATCTCCGGGGAGCCTTCACATGTAATGAGAAGCCTTCTCTGAGGTGCAGTTGGGAAATGAAAGCCCCCAAAGCCTTTGTGTGCTGAAGTGCTGCTTGAGCAGCAGCAGAGGGGGGAACAAAACCCTCCCTGTTGCACTGAGCCCATTTTTTTGTGCTTTCAAACTTCTCCCAGGAAGAAATAAACACTGGAGCTCTCCCCTGGCTTCGGGATGAGCTGCTGACAAGGTCGGGATGGACTCCTGGTGGCAAGGGAGGGATGGCAGCAAGGGCAGCATCGAGCCCGCCCTGGATCCACGTTGGTGCGCAGGAGCCCCCTTACTGAATTCCTCTGGAATCCAGCTGGCACCAAAACCACCTCAGGGCAGTTAAACCCCTCCTTTTTAGATGTTCAAATTCTTCCTTTTCCTCCTCAGGATGCAGGAATAGCACCCAGAAATGATGCCGTGGAGGGGAGATGCTCAGGCTGAGGATGTGCTGCTTAATTAGCTGTGGCCTTTAACGAGGCTGGAACCAGGGTGGCCTTTCCCCAGGAGAATAAAAGAGACATAAATGAATAAAAACTCGTTGATTCCCTTCCAAGAGTGGAAAAGCTGGAAAAATATCAGCCCCAAAGCAAATTGCAACCCGGTGCTGTGCCCGAGCCTGGTTCCATGGAGGGAATTTGCTTCCCTTCCTGCCCAGCTGCAGATGCAACTGCTCTAATAGGCTGTAACTTTCCTTTCCATTTGGAAGTAATGAGATATAATCTGGTTAATTCCAGTCTTTGAGCTCTTTTGGCGGCCTTTTTCTATTCCCTTTTTGGTTTTTTTTTCCCCTTTTTTTTCCTCTTTAAAGGAAAACTCCATCACGAAGCGAAAGATTTTCTAATCACTGGCTCTAATTACAAAGCAGCCTAATTTGCCATAAACTTTTCGCTTCTTCTTTTTTTATTTTTAATTTTTCTTTTTCAAAATTGCTTTAAATATAAAGAAGAATCTCTAAAAATCCAGCAAGCAGCTGCAGATTGGAGTGGCTGGTAGAGGCAAGGCTGGGGAGAGAAGGGAGGTGGGAGCTGAAGCTCGGAAGGAGCTTTTGTGGAAAACCACAGAGGTGGAAATATCCTCAAGGAGCTGAGATGGAGGTGTCCAGAATCCATGGCCAGAATTCCCATCCAAGCAGACTGGGCTTTTCCTGGGGATTAATTGGTCCCTAAGTGGGTATTTGTTGAGGTGTATCAATTTTTCAGGCTGAGAGAGTCCCCAAACCTGGCAGGATTTACTCCAGTCCTTGCAGGAAGCAACCTGCTGCCAAAAGCTGGAAGAGTTTGGTGGAAATTATCCCACTTTCCATCATCCCAGCAAAGAGATGAAAAAAGAAAGATGCTGGAGAGCCCCGGGCATCCAGAACTGGGGGATGTGCGTGGACCAGAGGGAGTGAGTCTGCACCAGAGCCCTCATTGCAAACCCAGGGTGGGATCCTGCTGGAAAATATCCCAGTGCATCCAACACGGAGCCCTCGCTTTGCAAACCAGTCTGGGAGGGTGGGGAGGCTTCATTAGCAGCAATCAATGGTTTCCATAGCTACAAATGGAAAGCAGGGAATCCATCACGTGCTGATGGAGGGACAAAAAGAGGGGAAAAGGGGGAAAATCATCCCCTGTGTCCAGCCATGGCCAAGGGAACACAGAGGTAGGAGAGGAGATGGGTACAGAAGGGGAGAGGGATGAATTCAGAACATCCAGGCAGGTGGGGTTTTTTTGCCTTATTCCTGATCTTTTTAACCTGGGATGTCTCCAGCAGGGCTGGAACATTTTGTCAGCACAGCACTGGGCTGTGAGGTGCTCTAGGGGGAATGGATAAAATTTAGGCTGCAGCTCTTGGTACACAACCTCCACGAACCAACTTTTTGGGAGCAACCTGGAAAAAGAAGTCCCAACTGACCTACCTTTAGCTAGAAAAAGGGGAAACTTGAGGGAGCAGCTCCTGCAGTTCCTACCCAGGGAATTGGATGCTCTACATTGCTCAAGTGGCTGAAATACAAATCAGTCCAAGCTGGGGCTGTGTGGGGTTTGTTACACACAGGGAGAGTTTTGGAGGGGTCATAAATCACCTGCTTCAGGTGTCAAGGTCTTCCTCAGAACAGGGCCTTGCGTCCTTGCTGCCCGATTAACTTCCCTCTCCACTCTTTGTGTTGCTGCAATTCATTACTTGGTAAAGTCTGAGAGGGAGCTCAGATAAAAATCAGGCTGGGCAGCCCTTCCCACAAACAGGGCCACAAAAAGAAGCTGAATTAATTTAAGAGCTTAAACCCCACAGGCTGTGCCTGCAGCAGAGTGAGATGTTTTGCAGGAAATGTCCCCACAAAGGTTAAATGGCTTTAAAAAGGATTTGACAAATCAGTGTGGAGTGAGAAAAACTCAAAAACTCCACCCCAGAATGTTGGTGTGGCATTCAGCCAGGCTGCTCTTGCCTTCCTGCCTCAGTGGAGAGCTGGCCGAGACCTCAAATAATTCCTGCAGGTGTCTGGAGGCTCTCGCTGCTCCCTCTGCAGAAACCTGGTGAAATATTCAGCGTGGGTGGTGGAACGAATCTCTCCCAAAAATCAGCACCAGGTTGCACATGTCCCTTCGGGCCCCACTGAATCCAGGTCCCCGACCTCAAGGAAACGTGAAATAATTCCAGATTGAGCAAAACACCTGCTTCAGCTTCTGTGAAAGCCAGAGGTTTTCAGCAACTACTGATGTGTGGAGAGTGGGTGTTTCCTGAAAAAACACATTTCCAGAGGTTGTTCTGTGCAGCCTCAGTGCTGAACACATTTTTCTCCAGGTTTGGCCGAAAGATCCTACTTATTTCAGGGAATAACGTGATGTAATCTGTCTTGAATGAGCTCAACCCTTCTCAGACCTGGAGAATCCACACTCACCTGTAATGTGACACCACAAGATCCCACCGCAAGGGACACCTTGAGGATAATTCAGATTTTGGGGTCTGGTGATGATTTTGGGGTCTGGTGATGATTTTGGGGACAGCTGCATCAATCCCAACTCCCCCCTCCACTCTCCAACACTATCCTGGAGCTGAAATTCTCTACATGTCTAAAAATGTCAGTGTTGGGCTGGAAAAGCAATTATGGCTTTTTTTTCCCCCCCACACCTGGTTACTTCCCCCCCACCTCTGTCCCCTCCCCTGTCCTGCAAGCCTCCCTTTGCAGGAATAACACCCCAAAACCCCCAAAAGACAGATGCCAGGGGAGAAAAATATTGTCAAAACCCCCAAAAGACAGATGCCAGGGGAGAAAAATATTGTAACTTTCCCCTCCCATGTGTTCAGGAAAACCCAGGGGCATGGAGCTGTTTGTGCCGTGTCTTCTCCAGGGACGGGAATCACCTGGAATTTGTCACTGGTACTGCCAAGCATCCCTGTGGGTACCACTTTTCCGGGAAGATCCCAGGGTTGATGCTCAGCTCTGAATAACAGGGATGTCATGGGCCATGGGGAAATGGAATATCACTGTCCATGTGATCCATGATGTTAGTGAAGGTCATTTGGAAAGGCAGGTTTTTAAGGGATGAAGGTTTTCCAATACCTAATCACCCATGGAGCCATCTGGAGCCATGCCAAAGGGAATTCTGTGGCTCTTGGGATAAATAGAGTTTGGGGAACAAGATTTCCTTTCATTAATAATTTGGCAACTTCAACCTCCTTGACCGAGGGTTTGGGCTTGGGTTTTATCCCCCTTCTGCATCTTTTCTTCCAAACTTGAGGGAGTTTGCCCCGAGGGAATGGCTGGAGCTGTGCCACAGGAGGTTTAGGTGGATACCAGGGAAAGGTTCTTCCCCCAGAGGTTGCTGGGCACTGCCCAGGCTCCCCTGGGAATGAGCATGGCCCTGAGGCTGCCAGAGCTCCAGGAGCCTTTGGACAATGCTCCGAGGCACAGGGTGGGATTGTAGGGGTGTCCAGGAGTTGTACTGGATGGTCCTGGTGGGTCCTTTCTCACTCAGGACATCCCATGATTGTATGGACTCATCAAATTCTGCTTTTCAGTTGCCAGCCCAGCCATGAAAAGGATCTAAACTACCAAACCATCAAGTTTTTGCTCAAAATTCCCAATGCAAATTCCTCCTGAGTGCTCTGGATTCAACCCCCTCAGTCGGGGCTTAAATCCCATTTTTCCAGGACTTCAGGAGCACAAATTACAAGTCACAACAGCAGGCTGTGACTGGTCCCTTTCCTGCTCAAAAAATGATCCCCCCATGCTCAAAATCATCAAGTCTCAGGTGCCTCAGCAGTGATTGTGACATTCATTTAATCCTGGCTCTATAATTAGATTGATTTTCCAGGGAAGAGCAACAAATTGCATTGGAGGAAGTTATCACGTTATCTTATTACGCTCCTGATTATTATTTTTTTTTTGGGTGCAGGTGAGGAAATAAAAATGAAGATGCACTTGGCAAATTTGGTGCAAACTCTTTTTTTTAAATTGTGGATTAATTAGTGAGAGTGACAGACTTACCTGGGCCTGAGGAGAAGAGCAAGTAAACATCCTCCCCCTCCCAACTCCTGCTCCATCTGCATTGCAAACTATTCCTTAAAATCAGCCGTAAACAGGAGTGTCTGAAATTCCAACCTCTCAGATCTGTGCTTTTGCTCCAAAATAGGGTGAGAAACAAAGAAATTGGAGATTTGTGAAACTCCAAAAAGCTCCAATTTAGAAACAGGCACTTACATGACACTGGGTTAAAAATGTGCGTTAATATCAAATGGCATAACTCAATCCCACACTTAATGGAATATCTGAAGGGTGATAAAATTCGCTCTTTTTTTTGATGTTATCAGAGCAGAAGACGACATTGGAAGAGATTTTTCACTCCTTAAGTGCCCAAATGGCCCCATCACTGCAAATTTGTGTCAAATTCCTCTTAAAGAAGCAAAATTCTCCTTTTTGAGGGCTCAAGTCCACTTGGCACAAACCCCAGTGCAAGTGTGGGTTCCTGCCCTGTGGTCAGGACAGAGACCATGGTCCTAGAGAAAATATCCCATAAAAAGGTGGGAAAAGAATTTGCACTGAGTTGAAGCAGCCCATTCTGGCTGCTGGATTGCCTGAGCCTCCCTGATGTGCTTGGAACACCCTCCGGCTGGGACCTTGCACAAACTCTCGGCATTCTGAAAGTCGTTTGCCAAGTTGAGAAGTTGGGAAGATCAGCGGGGGAGCGAAACGTGCCNGCCCATTCTGGCTGCTGGATTGCCCGAGCCTCCCTGATGTTGGGATCTTGCACAAACCTGTCATGGTAGGACACAAAAGAGATGGACTCCACAGGGCTGTCAGGAGAGAAAGAAGCTTTATTTACAATCTCAGCAGTTTCTTTTAGAACACGCTGTGTAAAAAGGTCTGTTATTGCTCCATGGCACTGACACTGCTCTCCATTGGTTCAGGAATAGGAAACAACCCCTGGGGACAGTTGTTCTGGCAAAGGGAACACTGTTTGCTGAGCCTGTGCTGAGAAACGCAGAGAGATGTTTTGGAAAGAGAAACTGCTGACAGCTTTCCCTTGGGAAAGGAGCCAGCAATGGTTAGCAAGCTAAAAATTCTCCTGGGCTCAGAAATATCGAGGCCACACGTGCCTGCCCTGTGGTCAGGACAGAGACCTCAGTCCTAGAGAAAATATCCCATAAAAAGGTGGGGAAAGAATCTGCAGTAAGTTGAAGCAGCCCATTCTGGCTGCTGGATTGCCTGAGCCTCCCTGATGTGCTTGGAACACCCTCCGGCTGGGACCTTGCACACACTCTCGGCATTCTGAAAGCCGTTTGCCAAGTTGAGAAGTTGGGAAGATCNGTTGAGAAGTTGTGAAGATCAGGGGGGGAGCGAACCGTGCCGTGAAACTCCTCCTAAAAAAAAAACTCCTGGGAAGGTTTCGGTGTCCCGGGGGTTTTCCCGCAGCTCACTCCTGCCATCCCGCATCACGCGGCCGCTCTCCTCCCGTGCCTCTCCCGGCGGAGGGCCTGCCATGTCGGGCTAATCCGAGCAGACAGCATGCATAATTCAGCGAGATTTGGGGAGGGAAGGACGGGAAGGGGCAGGAGAGATCCCGTCCCTCCACGTGGCTGATTC
The DNA here is from genome assembly GCA_013397315.1 of Donacobius atricapilla. Taxonomy (NCBI): domain Eukaryota; kingdom Metazoa; phylum Chordata; class Aves; order Passeriformes; family Mimidae; genus Donacobius; species Donacobius atricapilla. The sequence continues at coordinate 114,152 of WBMY01011570.1, read as the reverse complement.
CATCCCGTCTCCCGGTGTGTCCCTAATTGGACGGCGCCCTTCGCTTCGCGTTAGGGATGCACACGGAGTGCCCGGAGAGGGACCCGGCCTCCATCGTGTCCATGCTCCTCTCCACAGCCAGAGAGAAACAATTTAGGCATTTAAATGTGTTTAGGCTTCTCTGATGGACACAGTGGCAGCCTGGGGTTTAGACTGGCTTTGGAGGGATGCTCCATGCCCCAAAATATCCCCAGGGTGAGATTCTCCAGGAATGGGGGCAGTATAAAATTGTCCATGTTGTTTGCACGGTTTTATTGTGGGTGTTCCACAAAGAAAGAAACAGTAACAGAGATAGAAAATGTTCCAGGCGTCAGAGAAGCCCATGGGGACATTAAGACACTCTGGAGATTTTTTCCCCCCTTTTCAAGTTAAGCTTTACAGAATAGTCCATAAAATGGTGACATTTTTAACCATTTTTGCTCGTTGCTTTGAACTTCCCAGCCTTGTCTTCGCAGGCACCAAGGCCCAGAAGGGCTAAGAGATGTACTTTAATGAGACAAGTTTTAAAGGTCACTCTGTGTAATAAATCTGTGCTTTTTAATATTTAAACTTGTAAGGCATTTAAACCTTTAGGCTCCTGGGATTTGCTCCACCAGATCCAACTAGATCCATCAAACTCAGCAAGCCTTTTGCCTCTGGGAATATTGGATTTCTTCTGCTTGAGATGAAGAGGGTCTCTCTATCCAAGTCCATTCATCTGTCATAACTCAGGTACCTTTAAATCTCTTGGGATGCTGGATAAGGTGCAAAGGAAACCTTACTAAGTTCAAGGTCGTGGAGCTCCATTCCTCTCTTGCTTAAGAGAAATGTCGATAAGAGAAAGGTGGTGCCTCCCATAAATGTGCCCCAAATCCTCTTCCCTGACCTTAGCCAAGCTCCCTGGCTCAGGTTTAGAGGGACATGCTGAGGAGGATCAAGGAAAAAGCAGGACAGGAACTGAAGTCTTTGAGATGGATTTAGTAAATCTGCCTGTTTTTGGTGGCAGCTGAGCAGCACAGGTTGAGATTCACCCTCAGGTTGGGGCATTTTTGGAGCTAATTTGCTCAAATATCCCTAAATGACACCCCAGAAACCTTTTGGATGCTCCCAGCTGAGCCTCCCCACCCTTGGCTGAGGGCTGTGCTCTCACAGGGTGTCAGTGCCGATGCTTTCCCATCGCTGGGCAGCAGGGCTGCTCCCGCTCCGAGCGCTCCGAGTCGCTCTGCTGACTGGCAGATTCCCTTATTGATATTGCACTAGGAATTAGATATCACTAAATTGAATCATTGCCTCCTAATCAGACGGAGGCCAGAGGCACTGTGGATGGTCAGATAGCGAATTTTGGATGGGTTTGCAAATCAGGCTTCCAGGAAGTCTTCATTTTTAAAGCCAGTCTAGAAAATAAAGGCATTCTTCTTTCACAAGATGAAGTTTTCCAGGGGTTCCCCAGTGCCCCAAACACTCCTGACTCTCACCTGGAATAGCCACGTGGGAGGAGGGAAGACACATCCCAAGCCCTAAGGAGAAGAGTCACCAAAAACTATCCAAAAAATGGTGTTTCAGAGAAAAAGAAACAGTGCCTTTCAGAGAGATGGACACGGGATCAGCAGCAGAAATCCTGGCAGGAGAGGGGCAAGCTGAAAAGCCCCGAAGGTCCAGAGGGCAGCAGGGAAGACCTTTGCTTTCCATCTTCTCTGCTTATAGAAAGAACTTGGCCCCGCTCCTGATCATTCCATCGCAGGCCCATTATCCAAAGGCTCTGGATGCATTTCAGAGCTTTACATTAATGCTCCGGTGAAGGATGCGCTGTGCTGTGGGCAGGATCTGCTCCCCAAACTAACAGGAATTCCATTAGGAGGCCAGCTGGGAAATGAGGTCTTTCAAGATTTAAATCCTTAAATACCATTGTTTTTAGTTCAGGGCCAGCATTAAGCCATCTATTTGACTTCAGCACTGAGACCTGGCTGGGCTGCCGGGATAATCTCTGCAGTTATCTGTGTTTGAGGTAGAGCCTTATCACTGCTTGTTCATCTTCTCCTGCTCCTGCCTCCCCACTTGGAATTATTTCCCTGCTTCTGTAATTAAGGCAGCATCTGAGGTCACTTGGAAACTCTGTGCTGAAATATGCTCCTGCTTACATCGAGGCAACCTTGAAATGCCCCCAGCTGCTGCCTGTGGCACCATTGGCACCGGAATCTGGTCCAAGGGGTTGGTCCATCCTGGTCTTTATGCAGGGACCAGGAGGTTGGGCTGACTTTGGGGTAGAAATTGTCCCCTGGGGCCAGGCTGGGAGAGCTGGGGGTGCTCACCTGGAGAGGAGAAGGATCCAGGGAGAGCTCAGAGCCCCTGCCAGGACCTGAAGGGGCTCCAGGAGAGCTGCAGAGGGACTGGGGACAAGGGATGGAGGGACAGGACACAGGGAATGGCTTCCCACTGCCAGAGGGCAGGGATGGATGGGAGATTGGGTAGGAATTGTTCCCTGGGAGGGTGGGCAGGTCCTGGAATGGATTTCCCAGAGCAGCTGTGGCTGCCCTGGATCCCTGGCAGTGCCCAAGGCCAGGCTGGGTGGGGCTGAGAGCAGCCTGGGACAGGGGAAAATGTCCCTTGGCAGGGGGTGTGACTGGGTGGGCTTTAAGGTCCCTTCCAACTCAAACTGTTCTGGGATTCTATATCCTTCTGGAATTCTATGCTTAAGGAGAACTTCTTGAAGTTTATTTCAGGAGAAAAAACCTAAATAATATTGAAAATTCCCCCAGTTTTGAGGAAAAAAGGAGAAAACCAAAGATGAGAAGTGGCAGCTCTTTCCTTAGGGGGGGAAAGCACCTTTAAAGATTCCCCAGGTGGGGCGAGCAGCATCTTGCAGTTGATGGATGCTCATCCAGACCTCAGGTTGGCTGGAATTACTCTCCACCTGGGCTGGGAGGTGACAAACCCTTGATAAGGAAGAGAAAAAAGTGTGAACATCCCTGAGCGTTGCACTTGTGGTTTCTAAAGGCAGGGATTGAGACCCCACAAATCCAAAGGGAATTCAAGCCCAAATAATTGAAAAGTGAAAGAAAGGGAAGGGGCCAATGAAAACAAACCCTGTGGATGGGGGGAGGCAAGAAAGGTGATTCCAATGTGGGGCAGGTGCTTTTCCTTCCTTTCTTTACTCTCCCAGGCTGGTGCTGCTGCAGCAGCCTGAGGAATGCTCAGTCCAGGTGTGCCTCCAATGGGAGGGCAGTGAAAGAGGAAATGCTGCCAGTCTCTAAAAAGGGAAAGCAAAACAGGCACAGGAATACTTTGAGGATTGTCATCCTCAGCCTATAGAACTGATCTGGATTTTGTTTTCCAAATCAACCTAAATACTGAAGGGAATAATGTGGGACAGCACTTTTAGATTAAATTTGTTATTTAGTTCCATTTTGGGGTCTTTTGACCCCTCAGTGACTGGAGGTGGCTCTTCAGCTGAGATGATTTCCTGAGAGGGTTTCCAAGCAGAGGGATCCATGTGGCTGCTGGCAGGGAATGGGGAATGGAAATGTGCTCCTGTGGAGAGCAGGGATTGCTCAGTGAGGTCTGGGACTGTCTCAGAGGGATCCTGATCTCTGATGAACTCCTGATACAGGAAGATGTTCATGCGCTCCAGGGTTTCTTCCAAGCCTTGTTGGCACCAGAGGAGAAGGATGGGAGAATGCCCATCCCCTCAAATAAAAGGGCAGAGAGCTGTTTTTGACAAGTCATGATCCTGAATGAGCTGAGTTTGATCTGTGGAGCAGCGGCAACCTCAAAACCCCTGAATTTGCTGTTGATCTACTGCTCTTCCAGCTCAAATCCTTCTGGGATTACAGCTGGGGGCAACAAGGAACATTTTCTTCTCCACATTTTATTGAATTATCAATCTGGGCTTGAGCCTAAAGCCAAATAAAATAAAAACTTAGGCTGGTTTGGGATGGGCAATTAACCCCAGCAGCAAGAAGGGAGAATTCCCTAAAAAAAGGTGGGGTTTGTTTTTTTTTTCCCCATGGAAATTCCTGAAATAAGCTGGAGCTGTGCTGCCTTTCAGAACCAGGCATTCAGTTAAATGAAGATGGGCAAGACTAAGCTGCCTAACATCCAAACCCGGCATTAGCCCGATCCCTATTCATGAAGGCTTTATGTTGAATTAATGTTGTTATAGAATTAGGCTCCTAAGAGGCTTGGCGATGTCACCTCCTGGAAGTTGCCATTATTTGTGCCCCTCCTGGAATGGTGAATGAGCTCACAAGGACCAGCTCAGCTCAGCCCATCACTGGGTATCCTACAGGAATTAGGAAACCCCATGGGTTGGGTTTGCTTGAACTCTTCTTATTCAAAACCTTTGAAAGGCAGGAAAACTTTTCTGCTCCAGAGCCACTTGTGCCTTCCATATCCATTTTACTCCCATTCCACTCTTGGAGGCATTCAAAGGCAATTCCCCAATTTAATCTACTTTCCTCTCTGTCGCTTGGAGCCCTTTCCCCGCTGCCAGCAGCCAAGGGACACCGTGGATTTTATTGCAGCTTGAGGATGTTCCCCATGGGATCTCCAGGAGACCCCGGTGTGGGGCTGGAGGACAACCTCAATGGCTGATAAGAGCGCTTGCAGATAAACAGAGGTGACAGTGGACAGGAGTGTTCCAGCTGGGAAAGACTTTCCACAACCATCAGGACTATCAGGACAAGGACATCACACAGATGGAATCAGTGGGGCAATTCCCCCCTCTGCTCATCCCTGTGTTTCCCTAAAAGGGAATCTCTGTATTTCCCCAGTCCTGCAGCCCCAGGGAGGGATTTTCCTGGCCACATCCCTTTGGGAAGGATTTGGGTCAGCTCTCCAGGCTCACCCTGACTCTCCAGCCTCCCCGTCATGCCTTATTGCCTGGCTCATCTAAAGGAAATTAAAAGCTTGAAAAAAAAGAGAAACTCAGGATTTAATTGAGTCTTATAATTTTCCGAGTGCAAACGATTTTGACACACAGCTCTCCATCTCTTCCTGGCATGCTGGAATGCTTCTCCTCTGCTTGCTCATCCTGATGGGGATGAATAACCCAACCCTGGGATGCTGGAGAAGAAATTTGGGGCAGTCCAAACTTAATCCTGACACCTTCAGAAAGGTTTAGAAAATCAGGGGTGACCCACTCCCATGCAGTGCTAAAAATGCCTGCACGTGGGGCTTCGAGACGTTTAAGTATCCAGACGGAATGGGAAGGGAAAGGAAAAGGATAATTTCCTTTCAACTCAATGTTGCAAGTGATTAGTGCCCAATATACCCCGGGCAGCTTTAGTCTTTAACATGGAGGTGATCGTGAAGATTTATGGGAGCTCCTGGACAATAACAGCTTTCCAGAGAGGCTTTGATTAAACATTATGGATCCACATTATGCAAATTTATTGCATGGTTAATCTGACTCCAAAAGAACACAGTGGCACTTAAAAAAGCATTTAAAAGGGGGGAAAAAATCAAAGGAGCCAAAGAGCAGGGTGTTTCTCGGTACTCCAGGATAGTTCAGGCTTGAAGGAGAAGTCACCAAGCCACTGATGAGCATGGGGGAAATGGGGAAACATGGAGAAAATCCAGGATTTTAAACAACAGACAAATTCCAACCTGGATATTTCACATTCCAATGGATGCTGACATTAAATCACTTGCAAACCCCTCTTTTCCAACAGTCGCTTTTTTGTTTGAATATGGGAGAATGGGAATGGTAGGAACTAGAAACGTGATGCCTTTGCCAAATTGGGCTTTTCTCC
>WBMY01011570.1:89297-104381 GCA_013397315.1 Donacobius atricapilla | reverse complement strand
TCCTCTCCTCTCCTCTCCTCCCCTCTCCTCATTCCAAGGTTCCTGGAGCACAGCCATCCATCCAGGCCTGTGTTCCAGGAGGAAAGTGCTCACTTTGCTCTTTTCCCTGGGCATGAGGGAGATGGAAGAACCCAGAGGAGGTTAATCCATAAAGAGGGAGAGCTGCAAAGGGTAAAACGCCCCACTGGAGAGAAACCCCAGGGGGAGCATCAAGGGCTTGGATACTGATGCCCCCACCCTGTGCCAAATTTTGGGATAACCAGGCCAGACAAGTCAAGAGGGTGTGTGCATCCACAGATCCCAGCCACCGAGTCCCAAACACCTGGAAAATTTTATAGCTTTTATCCCTGATCAGTTTAGCAGCAAAAAGGAGGAAAATCCACCTTTAAATCTCCATTGTCTCATTATTCCTGAATCAATATCAGGGGATAAAGGGGGAACAGAGTTTAAAAAAAACAGGAATTGCTTCTCCTTTCTAAAGCAAATTTGGTGTCTTATAGAGACTGTGGTCCTCTCAGGGGCATTTCGAACACAACAGTTCCTTTGATGTTATTTAGTCAGTATTTGGGGATGCTAAAGAGGGATCCCAGGAGTGTGATGGACCTGTATCCCATGGGAAACTGAGGCACAGGGAAGGGAGACTCTGTTTTTGTAACCCCTTTGGATGGGTTCCCTTTGGCAATGGGACCCTCAAAGGAGTGGTAATCTTGAAGCAAAGGGAATCTCACAGCAGTGGGAATTCCAAAGCAGTGGGAACCTCAAAGAAATGGGAATCTCACAGCAATGGGCATCTCAGAACAATAGGAATATCAGAGCAATGGGAATTCCAAAGCAATGGGAATCTCACAGCAATGGGAATCTCAGAGCAATGGGAATCCCAAAGCAGTGGGAATCTCAAAGAAATGGGAATCTCATAACAATGGGAATTCCAAAGCAGTGGGAATCTCAAAGAAATGGGAATCTCATAACAATGGGAATTCCAAAGCAATAGGAATTCAACAGCAATGGGAATCTCACAGCAAAGGGAATTCCAAAGCAGTGGGAACCTCAAAGAAATGGAATCTCACAGCAAAGGGAATCTCGGAACAATGGGAATCTCAGGGAATTTCAAGGCCTGAACCCCCATCATGGCTTTGTGGTTGTATTTGTCGATGTTGTTTGTTGATCCAAGCCTGGATCCCATCTCCTCCTCTGGAGGAGAAGAATGTCCCTGGGAAAACCCTGCTGCCATTTCCCTGTGGATAAAAGGGAGATGATGCCATTCATCCTTGGCCAAGCACCTGGAGCTCCCTCTAAGGGCAGGGAAGAATTCCTTCTCTTTCCAAACTGGACCTGAAGCCCTCAGGGCTGCCCAGAAGATGTTCCTGAGGCTGCTTTTTCCAGAACAGGCTATTGGGAAGGCGGAAAGGGAAGCCAAGGATCGGTTGTCATTTCTCCCCACACTGATTCCCTTTTTTCCTTTGTTTTATTTGGGGATAATTAACAGCTTTGCCTAATACAGAATTAATTCCTTGTGTCTTCGCATTAATTAGCATTAAAGAGATCCTTATATCACTGTCTGGAGCTGGAAGGAGACTGAATCCAGCAGCAAAGTCAGCACAACTTTTCCATATTCCCCATCGGAATGCGGCACAAAGGTGGAAGAAAAACATCCGAATGAGGCTTTCCCCAAAAAACCCCATCTCCCAGCAGCACTGCAGCAGTGCAGCATCCCAGTGGATATTGAGATGGGAAAATATCTCCAGGAGAAGGTTGATTTTCTCCCTGTCAACATTTTTCTTCCCCGGAAGCCTTAAAGCCCTGTTGTTGTTATCTCGATGTTATCTAAACCCACCAAATCCACTTTAGACTCTCCAGAACTTCCTCAGGGGCTGGAGCACAGTAGGATCTTTAGGAAGATTGGCCTTTTTCTGGCATTTTTGGGCAGCAGAACATTGTCCCAAGGACTTCTTTCCCAGGAGATGCTCTGGAAGGAGCTGTTGGGGCTTGGGGTGGGTTTTTAATCCTGGGTTCCTGGCAGGTTGTCCCCAGAATGGAGAAAAGGGCTGAACTGGGCTGGGGGCTTTGGAGAGAACAGGGCAGGAAGTCCTGGAGCACTTTCCAGGGTCCATCAGTGCTGATAGAATTTGGGGAAAAGCACTGGGAAATGCTGCTGATGGGAAAAAGGGAAAAGGCCCTCCCAGCCCAACAAGAACATCTCCAGAGGTCAGGAGAACATAAATCGGCACTTTTCCATAAAAATAACCCTGATTTGAAGGGGAAGGAGCCCATCCCTGCCCTGCAGTGCTTTTTGAAGGTTGTTTCCAAATGGAGTCAGGAACTGCAGGATCCAGTATCCCTCACCGTGGGAGACGTTGAGCCCAGGGTTACAGCTTTGGGATTAAACTTTTGGGATGAAAATTTCCCAGGTACTAAACCCCCTCCTGCCCTGCTTCCTCTCCCCGTTTAGAGCCACAAGATAAGTAAATTGGGAATAACTTTAATATGAACCCTGGAAGTGACAGTGGGAGTTTAAGCACGACAAAATCAATGTGGGGCTGAGGCGTCTCTCAGCTCTATTGACAGCCCTGCCTGGCGCTTTTTCCCCTTGAAGTGGCAGAATAAAAACCAAAAGCTGCATTCGTTTTTTTTAATTAAGATTCCGGCATTATCAGGCTTTACAAGGCAGAGCCAATGCACAGATGAATTCCCATTTAATTAAGCTTTCCAAGAAACTTTTGAAGACTGCAGATTAAATGTGGGCTCGGATTTCTTGCAGGGTTTGTTGTCTGGGTTTTTTTTTTTTTGTTTTATCATTATTATTTGGGAGAAGTTTTAATTGTTTTCCCTGAGCTTGATAAAGAAAAATAAGAATAGAAATCATTATCTGCAAGATAGAACTTGATGGCTTTCCATTTGTGGAGCAGTCTGGGTGTATCTTTCTCTCTATAACATATATATTTATAAAAACATATGGTTTGTGTATGTATAGAGAAAACTGTGATGTATTTATGCCCCGAATATCTCCATGATATATTTATTATGTGTATTATTATGTATTTATTATATGCAGTTACTATCTGTACTATATAATACATTTATTATATCTATTACCTGCATGGTATCCACTATATTCATTTATTATCTATTATTATGCATTATTACATTTACTTGGTATTTATTATATGTATTTATTTTATAGGCATTATATGCATTTATTATCTGTATTATAGCTATTATAGGTATTTATTATATGTATTATTAGGTATTTGTAATACATATTTATTATATGTATTTATTATGTAAGTTATGTATTCATTACATGTATTGATTCTATGCATTTGTTTAATATATTTATTCTATGTATTTATGCCCCAGATGGAACAGGCAGCCTGGAAAAATTCCAAGAGTCAAACACAGGGATGAATGGAGGATTTGGGGAAGAAAAAAAATCCCTCACACTGTTTGCATTTCATGTCTTTATTCCAGTTTCCTTGCACTGAGATGCAGACAGGGCACAGAAGAGGGGCCTGGACAGAATTCCCTTCATTTTCCCTTGGGAATATGGCAGTGAGGGGGAAACCTTGGAGCTGCTGAGTGCAGAGCAGAGCTCCACACAGGCAGCGTCTCCTGGGGTCTGGCCCTGGGGGGCTCCTGCTGGGGGTGTTCCCTGCTGGGGTTTTCCAGGGAATTGGATGTCAGTGTCTGTGTTTCGGTGCCAGTATTGGGGTTTTTTGCGGTATTTCTTTAGTTCCAGCGGGAAAACGTCTGTTAATCCCATCACTGCTCCGGTGTCTGAGTGTCTGCAGGAATGCAGAGCAGGGAGTGTGAGCATACAGGAATCCCTGGCTGTGGGGGGAGGTTTTCCAAGGTGATCCCTGTGCCAGGTACTCCTGAACGCCTGGGAAAGCCTCTCCTTGACCCCACAGCCAGATTCCCAGGATCCATAAGCAACAACCGGATTAGAGATGGGGAGGTGATGGAACTTGGAAATGTGAGCTGGGATGGGACTCAGGGCTTGGTAAATTTAATACCTGGAGGTGCCAAATCTCTTCCCAAAAGTCCCTGGGGTGTATTTTGAGGGAAATAACTCCGTGGATATAGGATGGGAGGCTCTGGCACCAGTTATCCTGAGAAGCTGGGGCTGCCCCATCCCTGGAAGTGTCCAAGGCCAGGTTGGATGGGGCTTGGAGCAGCCTGGGGTAGTGGAGGTGTCAATGTTACGGGGTGGAAGAGGAAGAGCCTCGAGGTCCCTTCCAGGTCAGTTCTGGGATCTGAGGCCGTGGGAGGCACAAATGCCTCTGTGGAGCACAGCCAAAGGGACCGTGCCACGACAGTGGGACATCTGTGCCACCCCTCCACGGCCTTGGCCCCAGCCCCTTCGCAAGGACAGGACTAAACGAACTCTGGGGGAGGTTATGGGGTATTGCTGAGAATCTGCAAGTCTTGACTTTACAAAGAGCCACTCCCAGGTGTCTGTGCTGACCTCGCCATCCCTCCAAAATCTGCGCTCACCTGACATCTGGTGAGATGATCCAGCCTCTCCATCTCCAAGGATTTGCCTCAGGCCAGGGTTTGAATGTCACAGGTGAACCCCAAAGCCACCCTGAGGGACGGGATGTTCACACCACAACCTGTAGGGTCACGGCACCATCTCAGATCCTGCGCCAGTGACCAAGTCAAACAGCTCAGGAGATTCCAAGGTGCCAGCAGGGCTGGCAGCATTTTGGGACATCCATGGGCTCCCAGCTGTGTCCACGGCAGGAGGTTGGGGAGTGGAACCAGGCAGGAATAAATGCTTGGACACCTGCTGGGAATAGAGAGGCCCTGGAATGCGATGAGAGGCACTAACATAGGCATTAATTCACATTTAAGCGGCCCAAGCCCCCCACAGCCCCTGCCCTGTGCACTCAGCCCCTTTTTGGGGCAGTTTGGGGTTTTCTGGCTCAGCCTGGAAGTTCCTGCATCGGTTCCATGGCCAGGAATAAACGGAGTGTGCAAAGAACTCCCCGGCAGCTCTGACCCGCATTCCCTGTGCCTCAGTTCCGGGGATTTCCAACATCCTCTGCCTTCAGGAGCTGCTCCACGCCTCACTTGGGTTCCCAGGAAGACGAGAAACCCCAGCCCTATGTCAGATATTGGAGCTTAGGAAATTTTTGGGACCGAATCCCTCAAGCGGATTTTTCCTGGCACCAAGGCTGCGGCTCCAGTGCCATCTCATGGGTATCCCGGGATGCTGCAGCCCTGGATGATCCGAAGCCTTTGGGGCCGCATCCAGATCCTGTTGGAGCAGAGGTGATCGTCTGGATGGAGTGGAGCAGGGTGGATGGCACTGAGAGATGCGTGGATTTGGAGGTCATGGCAACACACAGCCCCCACCAGGGACTTTCTGCACTCAGGAAAAAAAAAAAAAGGAGAAACAGAAAAAAAATTTGCTATTTTCCTTGAAAACTGTGCTTTTTCCTAAGATTTGGGGGATGCAGAAAGGGCTGGGAGCAGCCTGGTGAAGGATCCCTGCATCCCACAATCTCTGTGAGCACCCTCACACTGTGCTGGAGCAAAATGCCCAGGCTGGAGATTTTCCCAGAGATAAATCCTTAGAGTGAAAAGAAGGTGAGTGAGATCTTAAATTAAATTATTGCTAAGATGTCGTTCAACAAAAATATTTGACTGCTTTTCCTAGCATTAAAATCCAGCCATCCCAGCTGGATAATTCCAGAGTGGTGGGGATGGGGTTGGAGCTGCAGCCGGGGCTGTGCAGGCAGACCTAGAGATGGCAGTGCAGCCCTTCGGATGGAGAACCTCATCCCCAGGCCCTCTCCTCCATCCCAAATCCCTCTCCTTGGAGATGCCAGGAACGAGCCTCAAGACCCAAACCCTTGTTTTCATCTTTTCCGCATCCCCTGCCACTCTGAAAATGGAAACTGGGTTGTCAGGGTTCAATGTGTGGGGTTCGGGGATAAGATCAATCTAGGGGAATGAGCTGCTCCAAGATCCTAAAACCTTTTGCTGCCACCACCCCTGAAAAGTGAAATTAAGCCATCTCAGTTACACTCCAAAGGGAATAAAATATCCATCCAAATTCCAGTGGCAGAACCCTTTCAACCAAACCCCACATATGGGATCTGGGACAGCACAGCCACACTCAGCAAATTATTTCATATAATCATTTCTTTTATCCTGGGCACTTATTTGGCCAAGTTTTTGTTTGTTTGTGTCAAGATTTTGAATGGATTCCATCTCTTTTCATTGCCCTGGGGCACAGGGGAATTTTCTGGGTTCCCCCCTGGACAAATCCTGAAGTGCAGGGAATTAAACCATCCAAGATTTTCCCTCATTCCCACATCATGCTTGTGCATCCATGTCTAAACGGACTCATTTCAATCCCATCAAATAAAGGCAGACATCCCGAGGCAGGTATCCCAAGGCAGATATTCCAAGGTAGGTGTTCTGAAGCAGATATCCCAAGGTAGGTATTCCAAGGCAGATATTCCAGGTAGGTGTTCCATCTCACCCTTGCCCAAGGTGGGCCAGCACGGCTATTTTCCAGGACATAATTTTCTAGTTTTATTTCCTTTCTGCACTGAAAACAAAGACTTTCCAGCATTCCCGTGAGCAGGTGGGAGCTGTTTTCTCCAAGGAGAGCATTCCCAAAACCCCAGGATTGTGCAGCCTGTGTGGTGCTGCTGCTGCTGAGACCTGTGCTGGCTCTCCCAGGAAGCTGGGATGAGGGAATGGGACCACTTTCCATCCAACTCAAGTATTAAATTCCTAAATTAATGCATATCCTCATCAGGAAAACCCAACAAGCTCCATCAGAGGCCCGACCTCTGTATTGACCTGGAAATAGCTCAAGCTCGGTGCCTCAGTTTCTCCATCTGGAAAATAAGGCTTGGGAATTGCAGGTAATGGGATGAAGGCATGCAGAGGCATGCTGGCTCCTCAGCCTGCAGGGGTAACAGCTGGCATTGGAAATCCATTGGAAAATAAATCCCATTTGGGGCTGCTTTGGGCAGGGCTGAGCTCCCTCTGCTCCGGAGCTCAAGGGCTCTGATGCATTTCTTTTATTTTTCCAAGGGAAAAAAACAAAAGGGAAGAGGGTTAAGGAAATATAAGAAGTGGGGGTTTTCGCTGATGGGCTCAGCTGAGAAGTTTGGGGTTGTTTCCTGCTGGGACAAACGCAGTCCTTGTGCTCCCAGCCAGGGCCTGTCTGCAGCTCTCACACTTCTCCTTCCCTTCATGAAAATACAACAAAATGGGAATATTCAGCTGGGTTTTTTCTCCAGGAATGGAGAGAAAAATGGGATTTTGAGGTGTTTACAAGAGGACTTTCTTAACATCTGGCTGAAGGAGTGATGACCCCAAAGATGCAGCTCATCACCCAAAGGAGACACTGTTGTCCCCTTGGCTCATTTTGGCTCCTGGATACTGAGGTCCTCTGGTGTGACCTCAGCTCCCAAGAGTCCTGGGTGTGCTCCAAAGTCTCCTGTGCCTGGGGAAATCCCACACTGAGGGTGGGATGGGCTCCTCTTGTTGGCTTTGGCTCAGCTCTGGCCGAAGCTGCCCAGGGAAACGCATCCCTAAAGGTCCTGCAGGACGGCCTGACCCGACCTCCTGCCCAGCAGTGCCTTATTTATCCCCTATGGCGCTTCCCAAAAGGGGTGGGGGGGTTGAAAAACATCTCCTGCACCGAGGTCAGCTCCCAAGAACAAAATTTAATGGAAGTCCTGAGGCCAAGCCTCCAGATCCCCTCAATTTCTGCCTCCTCTGCCCCAGTGTGTCCATGAGAGCCTGAGATGTTTGGATTTTTCAAGGTAACTTTGATCCCTGTTGAAAAAACACCCCTGAGGAAGCCACCACCGGCTTAAGACCCCACCAAGAAAATGGATCTGGAGAGGAAATGCAGCAGAGTGAAGTGAAGGAACATGAAATGAATTTTTCCCAGTCTCTGGTTGGGTTTATTGCTAGAGCTGGAACTGGAAGCACAAAGCAGCAGCGAGTGGAGCATTCAGGAGGAAAGAGGGGAATCCTGCTGGCTCTGAAAGCCCCACAGACCCAGCTGGTGAACCCCCAGGGTCAGGTAGGGCCAGGCCATCAGTCAGAAAGGCGTTGTTGCCTTCGGGCCAGCTGGTTGCCTTCTGCCTCTCCAAGGAACTGGATTTCCAGCGGCTCTTGGATAGAGAAAATCCCTGCAGAGGTATTGCGGGTTTTTGGCGATCACAAGTGGGTTACAAACATAAATAATATAGATGTCAGCTGTTTATTGGATAATTGGGACTTAAATAGCCTTGAATAGACACCATTTTAGCTCACTTTCCTGACTTGTTAGAGAGAGCTCACACCTCGTGAGTCTGTAATAGATAAGGATGATAAATTTCAGAGTGAGACTGTGAAGAAACAACATCTCTTGAGTTTTATTCGCCCGGACCTTGGAGCTGGAAAGAGCCAGGAATTCCAGGTGTCCCTGCCCATGCCAGGGGAATGGGATGGGCTTTAATGTCCCTCCCAGCCCAAACCGCTCCGTATTAGGATAAACCAGCTCTTGGGAGAAGGTTTGGGGTGAGGCAGGTGAGAAAGCAGCACCCAGAACAGGACACTGCTGGCCAGTGTTGGGAAATGGAAGCTCAGGCCTTGCAGCTCCCTGGTGCCAATCCCCTGTGCCAAGCCTTCCTTGGAAAGGGATCTGGAACCCATGAGAAGGACCAGGAGAGAGCCAAACCAACCACACTTTCTGTTGTCTGCTCTGCAGACAGGGGCTTCTGCCTTTCCCTGCAGACCTCCCTGGGCAGCAATGCTCAGAATCAGTCCCAACTTCCCCATTCCCTGCTCTGGATGTCACATGGGAATCAGGAAAACTCTTGGATTTAGAGCCAAGAAGCAAAATCTGGGAAGGCCGAGTGCCTGTCTCTGCTGGAAAGGACACGCATGGATTTCTTCCTGGCAAAACCACTAAAGAAAATGCAATTAAAAACAAAAACCTTCTTTGATTTGCAAAATCAGCCTTGTGCTTGGCAAACCAGAGATGTTTAATGAATTCCCTCTCTGCTGAGGTTGGCTGGTTGGGGTAAATTCCCTCCTGGCTAATTATGAAGTCCAACTAAGTCATGCAATGCAGCCTTCGATGGTTAGGCCAGCAGATAAGCCTGGTCTAAACCAAGGGCAGCGCTCCTTCAGCTTTCACTGAGGGAGAGGAGGAGCTCAGTGATGCAATGGTCCCAGTCCAGTCTTGGATCAGAGAGGGGAAGAGCAGTTCTGGTTCTAGGCTCAGGTAACTCCTTCCCTTGGGTCAAATGAAGTTCCCTCTAGAGAAAAGAATTCACTCTTGCGTGTGTTTTCCTCCATTAAAATGTGAGTATTTTTCACACTGATGAGGACACAAATACATACAAATGCAGCCACATGAATATATAATTTACATATAATGAATATATATAGTTACCTACAGAGACATCCCCCCTGGGCCACCCCTGGGGACAGAACTGCAGTGACACAGGCACAGGTGGATGAAAAACCAGCCCTGGTGGCCAAATACATTTCATGATGGAATGGCTTTGGTTTATACTAAACCATGATAAATTCCCTGCCTCCATTACCAAATGCTTTTTGTACTTCCCACCCCAACTTTCTGCTCCAAAGATCAGCATTTCCCTGGGATTCACAGTCCCCCTCTCACCCAGGGGAAAGCACAAAGATTCACAATTAATTAATTCATCCAGCTTTCGTGTGGTTTAGGATCAGTCAGTCCCGTTTTGCTGTTACCAGCCAGTTTATCAAATGCAGGGGTTGGTATTCCAGCATCCCCGGGCATCTCCCAGCAGGCAAACGCTTTTATCTGTGCTGGCTCTGCTTGGAGGGGGTGAATATCAGACCCAGCCCCGTCCCCAGTGCAGCCTGACCTGAGCTGAACCCCAGCCACAGCCAAAACCCCCGATCCCGTCCCCTGGGCTGTGCTTTGTTCTCCCCCACACCGGCGCTGGGGTTAATCATGTTCCAGATGGAGGAGCTGCACCTCTGCCTGCCCAGAAATCAGGGATTTAGCCCTAATTAAGGGGTGATGCACAGCCAAAGCCTCCAGCAGCCCGGGGTTCTTCATTAGCCTGATTAATTTGGCTGCTTTGGGGCTCTACTGGAAAGCCCTGAGCCCTGGCTGTAAAAAGCCCCAGCTGGAAATCCGAGATCCCTCACCCAGCACTCCGGCTTTATTTCAGGGCTCTGCTCTGCCCTCCTGCCTCCCCCTCGGGCTGTGCCGGAGGGGTTGAACTCAGACCTCCCCAGAAACCTTAACGAGGCCCCCTTTGCCTTAAAAAACTTTTTTTTTTTTTTTTTTTTTTTTTTCCTTTTTTGCAATGTGATATCCCCATTTTACAGCTGGGTAGTGCTCGGATTTCCCAAGAGCCTCCCCCAGCTTGGAGTTACCTTCACCTCTGCCGGGGAAAGCTGCAAGGACCAGCACAGCTTTGCTCTCCTGCATTCCCAGGAAAGAAAAAACCTTCAAAAAGGATTTTTGGGGGGAATTTTCACTGATATCCTGCTGTTTGAAAAGACAGAAAGGCAAAATAAAGGCTCTGCTGGACACACACGGCTGGATGTGGGAAACCCTGGACACAAAATTCTTTCTTTGGTGGGGTTTGCATTGATGTTCAGATGGTTTGAGGGCACCAAGGTTCGGGCTGAGATGTCGAAGTTTGATTTCCCAGGGATTTTACTCAGATCTGATGCCACAGTGAATCAGATTTGGATGTTGAGAGGCGAAATACCAGTGCCTGGCACCCCGTTCCTGCTCATACATACAGGAATCATTGTGGGTTTGGAGACACTTCTGTGGATAAAAATGGCTACAAATCCCCCAGCGATCTGTCTTCCTCTTTCTTCACATGATCCACCAGCTTTCCTCCCCCAGGGTCCTTCTTTTCCTTCTCACTGGGATATTTTTTCCCCTGTTTCCAGTTGCCTGGAGGCAGGAACAGCCCAGCTGGAGCTGCAGAGGCAGATGAAGAGCATGGAATTTTCTTGGGGGGGAAAGAGAACTTAGGGGGAAAACTGAGCTGGAAGGCACCAAAAGTGGCTAAAGAGAGGTTCTGCCAAAGGGATGGGGTGGGCAGGAGGGTAGGTCTTCAGTCCAAGGATTTGTGGGGAAAACTCCTGAATTTATCCCCCTCAACTCTGCTCAGGTGAGACCTCACCTGCAGAGCTGCCTCCAGCTCAGGGGAACCCGACATCAGGAGGGCCGGGAGCTGCTGCAGCCAGTCCAGAGCAGCCCATGGAGATGCTCCAAGGGCTGAAGCCCCTCTGCTCCGGAACCAGGCTGGGAGAGCTGGGGGTGCTCACCTGGAGAGGAGAAGCTCCAGGGAGAGCTCAGAGCCCCTGCCAGGGCCTGAAGGGGCTCCAGGAGAGCTGCAGAGGGACTGGGGACAAGGGATGGAGGGACAGGACACAGGGAATGGCTTCCCACTGCCAGAGGGCAGGGCTGGATGGGAGATTGGGCAGGAATTGTTCCCTGGGAGGGTGGGCAGGCCCTGGCACAGGGTGCCCAGAGCAGCTGTGGCTGCCCCTGGATCCCTGGCAGTGCCCAAGGCCAGGCTGGACAATGGGGCTTGGAGCAGCCTTGGACAGTGGAAGGTGTCCCTGAAGTTAGGTTGGAACAAGATGGTTTATAAGATTCCTTCCAGCCCAAACCATTCAAGGATTCAATGGAATTTTCTCTATTTGCCTTGGCTTAGGGTTGAGAACAACACCTTTCAACATGAGAACAACTCCATGCAAAAACCCATCCATGAATAAGCATCAGCCCTGGCTCAAATAAAATAATTATTAAATAATATCAGCAAATATTAGGAAATAAACTCATTTCCCTGCTCGTTTTTTTTTGTTTGTTTTTTGAAACACTGAATGTGGTGGGACGAACAACAGAGTGATAGGGATAAATGAAGAAATAAAGGGAAAGGAATCATATGGAAGCAATTAGCAGGAACTTCAGTCAGGAAAACCTGAAGGTGCTTGTAGCATTAGGGCTCAAGTGATCGGTGCTGTGGGATCATAACTCACCCACACCCCTGGCGTTTTCCCTGCAGATGTGCCTTTTCTGCAGGAATATCAGCTTACTCTTTGGAAAACTTAACCTGGGGAGGGCTGTGTAGCCCTGGAAGTGCTCCAGGGACTGTTGGATGTTGGGATTTACCCACGGGCTGGGGGAGAGATGATTTCATTGGGCATTGGGGTCAATGTGGCAGCCAGAGGTTGGATGCTTTGTCTTGTCAGAAAGGAAATTTCCCTGGTTGTAGAATTCCCATGGATTTGGACAGGCACTGGAGAAGGCAAAATTTTTCCATTTTCGGGAAGAAGAGCAAGGAGAAATTGGAGTTTCTTGAGGAAGATGCTCTCCACACCCTGCTCACCACACACACTGCACACAGCAAGAGCAGCCCTGAAGATCAACTCCATCGGAGGCAATTTGATGATTCCAAAGGGGAAAATGACCCTTTCCTTCACAAATAACACTCTGGTTTTGATCTTTTCCCCATCCCCAGTGCAAGGCTGCAACAAATGCTGGGTTTTCCCATGGGGCTGGAATTGTAATTCCCAGTCAGGTTTATACCACAGAGCCCCTTGGAAGAGCGCCATGTCCAGGTTTTGCTGCAAGGATAAATTATTCCCTGAGGTGAGGATGCTCCAAGTCCTCTATGGAGATCAGCAGGACCCATGGAGGGCTCTCGGGCCTCAGCTGAGGAATTTGGGATGCTCCTGAATGGAGGGGCAGGATGGGGCTGGAGAGGCTTTGGTGTCCCTCAGAGGGACGAGAGGATGGTGAGGCAGGGAATGGAAGAGAAGGAGGTTTTGGCTCATCAGCTCAGTGAGAACGTAACAGGGCTCCATTTTCCCACCCTAATTTATCTTACCCAAGCTAAAACTCCTCCCACTGCCATCTGTGGGGAGATCGAGAGGTTTTGGAGAGTGATTTGGGGAGGAACGGCAGGGCCAGCCCCGATCCCTTTACTCGGGGACACCCAAGAGCTCATCCCTGCTGATGGTCATGGGGCCAGGCGACACCAGGGACAGATCCTTGGCATTCCAGACCCTTGGCATTGGGACGTTTTTCTGTTCCACAGCCCAGCTCCAGGCTCTGGGAATGAAATTTTCTAGCCCCACTCTCTGCCTGCACAGAGGGCAGAAGAAACAGTTGTAAAATGGATTCTGGGGGTGGGACAGTTTTGAATTTGAGGTTTGTTTTCCATCATCTCTGGAGGGGAATTGTCCCTCCCTGGATTGTGGCATGGCACAGGAGATCCATCTCAGGAGGAACAGGGAAAACAACCTTCACCTGCCTCCTGTTTTAGGGTGAAAAAGGATTTTTTTAAAATTTATGTATCTCTGGAAATGCAATTCCATCATCCTATCCAATGCCAATGGGAAACAATCCTGTAAATAAACTCCTCATCCCTCTGCCTGTGTGATCCCAGAGCCTTGGAAAACAGAACTCTGCTTCCCCATCCCACTGATATTAAACCACAGTGAGTTCTCAGCCCTTTAAGGAGGTGTTTTCCAGAGGGAAATCCTAATGGATGTAAAATTCCCTCTCCAGATCACCATAAACCTGTGGCACCGTCCCCATCAAAGGGCTCTGCACGGCAAAGGGTTCCCAGGAGGCCTGTGAAAGGTGGGATCACTTTTTATAGGGGAAAAATAGGGGGGGAAAGTGGGAGGGGGAAAAAAAGGGCATTAAAAAAAAACAAGCAAGATAACAGAAAAAAAGAAAGGAAAAAGAAAACAAATAGAAAAATAGGCGGAAATTCAAATATTGGAAGGGAAGAACATAAAGAAAAAATAGAAATGGAAAAGAAAGAAAACATTAAAGGAAAAGGAAAGGGAGAGAAAAGAAGAGGAAAGGGAAAAGGAGAAAGGAAAAATAGAAAGAAAATAGGAATCAAAATGGACAGAAAAAAAAAGAAGAGAAAAATAGAAAAAATAGAAAAGTAGAAAGAAAATGGAAAGAAAAAATATAGTAAGAGAAAAATAAATAAATAAAAATAGAAAAAAAGTAGGAAAATTGGGAGGAAAACAAAAATCTAAAGAATAGAAGATTGGGGAAAAACACGAAGAAAAAAAAAAAAGAAAAAATAGCATAAAATAAATAGAAAGACAAAAAGAAAGAAAAAACCCCAATGAAAAAAGGTCCCTGAGAACCATGGCGTTGAACTGGAAAAGCAAATCCCGTGGTGTGTCCAGCCCGGGTTCGGTCCTGCAGGGACCGGCAGGAATTCCCTACCCAGCCCCGGATCCTGTCCTGCCCACGGCTTTGGAGAACAATGCGGGGACAGGCGGGGAAAAGCCTTTAGGGATTTCATGGCTCAGGGCCAGCGGGACAATGGCAGGAAAGGGCCGGGCAGCAGCGGCAGGGATGGGGAGGGAAGCACCAGGAGCAGCGAGGGCTCCGAGTGGGTGGAGCCCATGTCATGGTAGGACACGGAATGGATTGACTCCATGGAGCTGTCAGAAGAGAAAGAAGCTTTATTTACAATCCCAACAGTTTCTTTTAGAACGCGCTGTGTAAAAAAGTCTGTTATTGCTCCATGGCACTGACACTGCTCTCCACTGGTTCAGGAATAGGAAACAACCCCTGGGACAGTTGTTCTGGCAAAGGGAACACTGTTCACTGAACCTGTGCTGAGAAACGGAGAGAGATGTTTTGGAAAAAGAAAACTGTTGACAGCTTTCCCTTGGGAAAGGAGCCAGCAATGGTCAGCGAGCTGAAATTCAGGTTCAGAATGTCGAGCCCACAGAGCCCATCCCTCAGAGAGTGCCTCACCAGGATCCCACTGAGCCTGGAAACCCTCTGGGGCCGCACAATGGGAATGCCGCACATTCCTGAGGAGGGAAGCAGGGAATGGATGGGAGGAAGGCTCTTCCCACTCCTTTCCACCTTGAAAATCCACCCATTCGTACATGTAGTGGATTCACATTCTCCAAATTTGTTTTGTTAAATTTAGTGTAGTGGTCTATCTTCCCACTATGGAATAGGATTAGAAGAAAGGCAAAACAGGCTTAGCTTAAAGATAGAAACAGGTAGATTTAGTAACACTCACTAAAGGGAGAACAAAAAAAAAAAAA
>WBMY01011570.1:3447-89142 GCA_013397315.1 Donacobius atricapilla | reverse complement strand
TCCACGCTGTGGGGAAGGCTCAGAAACGTGGGGAAGGCTCCGAAACGGCGGCCTGGATCTTCTCTCCTCTCCACCCCTCAGTCTTATGGGGTGGGTTTGGCCCAGCCTGGGCTGGGTGCTGCTCTCCAGGGCCCCGGGAATCATCTCCCTGGGCCCGGCCGGCGGCGTGGGGCAGGCCGTAGGATCAGCTGGGTGTCAGCAGCCGTGGCTCCCCTTTCTCTGCCGGGCTCAGGGCCCGGCTCGGCTCCAGCCAGGGCCAGCCCCGTCCCGGCCGCCCCAGCCCGGCCCTGGGGGTGGTGGGGCCTGAGCCGGGCCCCGCTGCTGCCCCCAGCCCTTGATGTTATCTCATGGCAGGCCCACGGCAGAAAGGGACCTTTCCCAAAATCCCACCTGTATTTAAGCCGTGTGTCCCAGAGGAGTACACTTGTATCCAGCTGGCCAACCTGGCTGTCAGTTTTAAAGCAGATCACTAACTGGTTTTTACCATTCATGCCAAACCAATACACCACCAAAACCTGCTCTGTGCCATCCCAGCTGGAAAAGGGATGGGATCAGCTCCTGCCCTGCCCTTCTCTTCCCATGAATTGGGAATTTGCGATGGTGCTTGACCAAAGTGGACAGGAAAAACTTTTGGTCTTTCATCATTCCTTTGTGCCAGAGCACGGATAAATCCCTGCCATGGATAAATCCCTGCCATGGACAAATTCTTGCCATGGACAAATCCCCAAAATGGACAAATCCTTGCCATGGGTAAATCCTGGCATGGGTAAACCTTTCCATGGAGAAATTCCTGCCATGGGTAAATCCTTGCCATGGGTAAATTTCTGCGCTGGATAAAACCTTGCCATGGAGAAATCCCTGCCATGGAGAAATCCTTGCCATGGACAAATCCTTGCCATGGACAAATCCTGCCATGGAGAAATCCCTGCCATGGACGAATCCTTGCCATGGATAAAACCTTGCCATGGACAAATCCCTGCCATGGGTAAATGCTTGCCATGGACAAATCCTNTGGAGAAATCCCTGCCATGGACGAATCCTTGCCATGGATAAAACCTTGCCATGGAGAAATCCCTGCAATTTACCCTGCAGTGGGTAAATTCCTGCCATGGATAAATCCTCACCATGGATAAATTCCTACAATGGGTAAATCTTTGCCATGGAGAAATCTTTGCCATAGATAAAACCTTGCCATGGAGAAATCCCTGCAATTTACCCTGCAATGGGTAAATTCCTGCCATGGATAAATCCTTGCCATGGGCAAATTCCTACCCTGGATAATCCTTGCCATGGGTAAATCCCTGCTATGGGTAAATTCCTGCCATGGATAAATCTGTGCCTCACTTTCCTCAACCAACAGACCACCACAATTTTTCCTGGCAGCCCTGGAAAAGACATTAAGGCACTGTTGACAATGCCAAAGTGGAGGTTTCTCCCTGGAATGCCCCTTTCCTGCCTAGAAAGGGAATAGGAAATGAGATTTTGTGGCAGCAGCATTTTCTCCCCAAAGCTGGCTGTGCTCAGATGCTGAATAATTTGTGGGACTGATATCCAAAGAGATTATTCCAGATTTTTCTCCCCTTCCATTCTTAACTTCCTCCAGCAAGGAGCAGGAACCACTTGTAAAAGTCACCACGGAGGGCTGAAAATGGTGAAGGAAATGGTCCTTCATGAAAAATCCTCCTGAGCTGGGGACACAACCCCCTGCATCCCTCAGTCCTATTGCAAAGATAAAGCCCTTAGCTTGTGGAATATTGTAATTCTTGGGATTAATTCAACTTTTACCTCCAGAAGAAAGTGACATTTTAATATTTCCAAGCTCACTTCTGCATTAGCACTGAGTAAATCCCTGGCTCTGCTTTGCCATTGACTCTTCTCTCCTGGGGCCACCTTTTCTTGCTGTTTAACAAGGAACTGTTGTCACCTTAAATAGGGAGAGCTTTGGAAATCAGATTTTGCATCTCCCAGGCCCCTCTTAAAGAGCTCCTCACAACATTCTTGGTGATATCTTTTAATTACATTGCAAGTCATCTCATCGGCAGCATCTCCCTGATCCCAGATCAGCCTTTCCTCATGAATATTTAACCAGCATTTTCATGGCACATGTCAGGAATATCAGGAAGAAATGGAAGACAAGTGATGAAAGATTTGGGGAAAAAGATGTTCGTGGATAATGAAAAGGAAAACAACGTCAGGAAGGCTCCTGGGGTGTAGGGGCAGCAAGGAAGGAGTATTAGAAGCATTAGAAGTGATCATGGAAAGGAATAAAACCTCAGGACTTGGGAGGATTGGGGAATTGCTGGCAGCAGTTCAGGCCCCTCGGAAGACTGTCAGGATGGCTGTGGAGTCTAAGTGAGCTGCTGGGGGGGAAAATGGCCAAAAATCAGTGTGATGCTCATGAGCCACTGTAGGCACTAGTGGTCCAAGGATTCTGGTCTTCCCAAAAGGTCCTGGCACTGGATATCCTTCCCAAAGACTTTTCTCAGTTATTTAGGCTTGGCAAGTAACGCTTCAACCTCGGCTGTGCCTGACTCCGAGCAAGGAGGGACCTACTCCTCCCTTGTTTCCAAGGCTGAGCTGCTGAGCTTTGCAGGGGAAACAACTTCCCTGCCTTTCCTGGTGAAACTTTTCTGTTCTGCATCCAATTAATATTCATTGGACAGAAGAGAAGAGTCGGGAAGAGGGAAAGGCTGGGGCTGCAGTGGGCAATGAGCTTTGAAACTCTGCTCCAAAATCAACTCCTGGTCAAATCAAGAAAACAGAGAGGCTGTCAGCTCCCTGTAGCTTGGAGAGTCCCTGTTCGAGGCTGTGGAAAAGCTCCATCCCCATGTGGATAAAGCAGGGCTCTGCTTTCCTCTGGGTCCTCCAAGGCTAAAACAACTCCATGTCCCTCAGCTCATGGGGGTCTGGGCTGTGCCATCTCCTCAATGCCTCTCTCCTCCCCTCACTCCTGAGCTTTTGGGAGCCTGCTTTCTTCCAAGGTGCCGATCTGCAGGCAGTGTTCCAGGCTGGGAAGTGCAGGGATAAAATGCAGCTCCATCATCCGAGGCAGGGAGAAAGTGTCAGGCCTAAGGAAGCCCCATTGATCCAGGCCCAGCTGAAATGCGTTGCAGGTGCGTGGTGAGGAGCAGAGGACAGAAAATTAATAAAACATGTAGGGGCTGCAGCCTCCAGTGAGTGTGACAGGCTGGGATCTCCGGGCTGGGGGGAAGCAGATGAAATATGAGCTGGAGCTCATCTGAAGGGCTCGTAACTAATCCAAGATGTTGTTCCGTGCAGCCCCACTGCTGCGGGGAATGGGGAGAGCCAGGTTTCTGCGGATCCAGGGAAACGGAGTTATCCTCCAGAAGACAGCAGGATGTGACCTCTGGCCACTGCTGATATAATTCTGTGCACTGAAGTGAGGGGTGTCTGCATCCCTCTGCTCCAAGACTGGTCTGACCCTGTTCTGTCCGAGCCCAAAGGAGAAGCCAAGAGGGAAAAAACCCATCGGAGATGCCAAAGCTGATTACATGGGAATGCACAGGCTGGAAACCTCCATAGTCCTGCAGGATTATCTGTGCTCTGAGGTCAGCTCAGTGAGGAACAGCCAGCAAGTCAGGAATGTCCTTAGGAGCAGTGATTCCCCAGGATTTATTCCTGCATGGATCCCCCAGCACCCCACCCATGCACCCCAACCTGTGGCTGAAGAATCGTCCCAAGATTGGGCTTTCCCCCCTTTTTGAACCAGGATTTTCTATAGGAAGGCGATTTTTGTGCTACCAGTGCTGACTGGAGAGCCTGAGGACAGGAGGCTGAACTGAATCCACATGGAAAAATGACCTGGGAATGCGACGAGTGCACTGACATCAGCACTGGAGGTGTGCTGGGACCATCTGCTCCCTGCCCAGCACACCCCACTGAGTTATGCTGGCTTCATTCCAGCCCAGGGAGGAACTAAAATAGCATCAAGCCTGTGCAGTGAACACCCCTATTAATGAATTCATTATTTTCTGATCCATTTTCACTATGCCTGCACTTCCTTTCACATCATTACTGTTAATTAAGGACCCAAATATTCCCCCAAATCCACCTCCGCTGGGTCTAAACTAGGCAAAGGAAGGCTGAGCTACGTGCTCCAGGTCAGTGCTGAGCTCAGCTCCTGCAGCTCCACTGCTCTTCAAGGGGGTTTTTCCTTCCACAATTTCTTTCTCTCACTTTCTTGGAACTCACCCCATCCATTCACGTTGTCTTTGTGACCAGGAAAAAACAAAAGGCTTGATTTGTGCCATCACAAAATAAAAATAGCCTGAAGTAAAGGCTGGGGAAAGTGCTGACTTTGGAAGCCAGTGCTGGGTCTGCAGCTGGTTCCAGGCAGCTCAGTCATTTATCTTCCAATTTTTTTTTTTTTTTTTTTTTTTTTTTTTTTTTTTTTGCTATATGCTGTATTCAGGAGGATTCTTGGGAGCTGTACAGCTGAGATCCTGAGGATCCTGAGGATCCCAGCACCCCTGATCTCAGAAGCCAGAGAGCAGTCCTGGGCTCAGACCTTGGGCTCCAGGGCAGGATGACACAAAATCCTCAAAAAATCTGGTGTTACCCAATCCCATCTTGCAAAATTCTGCAGGTTTGAGAATCAAAAAAAACAACATATTGCTCTAGGAGCATCCTCAAATGAACTCTTGCTTTTTGCTTTTAACCAGGGCTTTATTCCTGGTGGGATGATCTCTGCACTTCCCAGCTTTCTCCAACATGTTGAATATCTTCTATTCTTCATGGATATCTCTGAGGCCTCCTGGGAGCTGCAGGATCTCACACTGACCTCAGGTGTTACTTTACCCCAGCCCAGGTCCCTGCTCCGAACCCTTTTCCCTTCATTCCTGTCTGCAGCCCTCTGGATCCCTTAACCCAGATGGCTTCTCCCTGTCAAAAACATTCCCTGTTGCAACTCCAAAGGCAGCTGCTCAAGAGCTCAGGCTTGGACCTGTTCCTCTTTCCACGAGGAAAGAATGAAGGAGAGCACAGGCTCCCAAATCCACTCTGAGCTGCCAAAATCCTTTCACACCAAACATGTGTTTTGCACAGGAGTTCACTCTCCGCCAGAGAATCATTTTGGCAAGGGTTTTTCACTGAAAAAGAGCTAAAATCCCAGGAGAATTGTAATTCTTTGTATTCCAAAGCCTGCTGATTCCTATCTGGAGGTCAGATGTGGATTAAAGCGATGCATGTAAAGTCATAACCTCCCTCTGAAATCCAGAGGCACCTGGAGAACACCAGGACAGAGAGAGCTCGGGGTGCTCCATGAGGCTGCTCAGGGGAGCCAGGCAGGAATTGCCCTGCAGAGGTGGATTTTCCACACCAGTGGAGCCGTTCAGGGTCTCTGGAGGCAGCTTTGATCTCCGAGTGCATCGGGACCTGCCCTTGCTCTCCTGCTGCACCATCCCGGGCTGCAGCCAGATGGCTCCTGCACGGAGTCTCCCTTCCTTGTCTAGGGAGAGGTGAACTGTTTTTGAGGATGGTGATGAGTAGGATCTCTCCTCAGGTGCAGTTCCAGAACCAGGAATTGCACACCCAGATGTGATATAGATATATATACACACATACCTATCTATATTAATGAATTCCTGGTGTGCACACGCGTGGGGTGTTTATGGCTCATTTCCCAGCCCAAAGAGGAAACCCCAAACCCAGCAAGTATTTTGGGGAATTGACTCATCCCAGTCCCAGTTTTGAGTGTTCCATAACTTTTCCAACCAGGCCATGGAGCAGTTGGAGCTTTGCATAGACTGAGGGAGTCACAACTTCCCATGGGAAGGTGAAACTGCTGAAGGCTCAGCTCCTCATCCCAAAGCCTTTTCCTCACACCCCTCCACAAGCTCTGAGAGATCCCAAAGTCTGGTTGGAAGTTCATTGGGTGGCAGACTGGAGAAGCTGGAGAGCCACGAGCCAGATGCCTTCTCCTTCCCTCCTTGAGCATTCCCAAGGAAAGGCCAACACCTCCAGTTCTGCTGAAATGAATCCCATCCTTTAGGTCCCACCAGGGAAGGGACTGTGGTAGAAGAGAGTATCTCCTTTATTGTTATTTTCTGTGAATTTTATTTATTTGGTTGTTTTGCCAAGGCCACAGGTGAGGCTGACCCCCAAGGGGACATCAGTGAGCACAGCCTGGATTTCCAGAGACTGTCCCTGGATTTAGTCACTGCCATGAAATCCAAACTGGAACACCATGAGTTCAGAAAAGCATTTCAAAGAGTCATGGGTGAAAGAACTGGGAAATGCTTTAATTGACTTTTGGAATTGTCTCTATATTGCCATGGAGGGATCCTCCAAGGTGTCCTCCCATCAGCCAAATCCATTAGAAAATTCACCTCTGGACTCCCACCAGCCCCTGCCCCTTCCCTCCTTTTGCTCCGTCCTTGTCAAAATTGGAAAAGAAAAATGCAGAAGGCAAAAATTAAGGAAGGGAAAAGGGTAAGGAAGAAAAGTCTCCAAAAAGACAGGGATGATTCAAAATCTGAGGAATGACTCCATTCCCAAAACCACCATCAGGATTTTGTGGATCTCTGAGCACTTGCTTGTGTCTGTTGTTGTAGGACTGTGCTTCCTGGATTCCATGGATGGAAAAGGAATTTTTCCCACTTTTCCCTATCAGTTGTGGCCCACAGACCCGGGCAGGTTTTTTAGGGATAACACTTGAGGCTAAAGTGAGAAGTTTCCCTGTTTCAGCACAGCTTGACAGGTTTATTCCATGGTTTTGCTTCCCAGTTATTTTTTTCCATAGTTCCACATCACTCAGTGAGTTTTGCATCCTTCTTCCATATCTGGCCATTGCTGCAGTCTGAGATCTTCAAGCACCTCCTTTATTTTCAATGATTTGGAGGGATCCCAATTTTTATTCCTTTCCCAGTATCTACAGGGAGTCAAGAGTCTTCCTCTCCCAAATCCTATAGGGAGTCCCCAGAGCATGCAGAGGGAACATCCCCAGGTGGGCAGAAGAATCTCACAAGCTCACAAATTCAATGGCAGCAAGAGATCCAGCTTGGGTGTCCTTTGGGGTCTCTTCACTGGAGGGATTTTGCTCAGTTTTCCCAGGAAAACAGCTCTGCCCATATCCCAGCACTGCCAGGCAGAGCCTTGCTGTGCCAGGACCTTCCTGGTTTTCTACAGCAGCCTGGCCTCAGCTTTCACTGGGTATTTTCCTTCAAAGAAACAAGCAAAACCCCATAAATCTTCATTTTTTGCCAAAATCTCCACGTGGTGGTGTGATGGAGATGACAAGGAGAATAAATATTCTTGGAAACTACTATTATTTCATAATGTTGTGGAATCAAGAGAGAACAGACTGTTTAAGGAAAACTTCCCTTTCTCCCTGGCATGTCAGGTCCTACAGCAGCTGCTGAGGATGCGGGGAGAAGGTGGTCAAGGAGGAGAATAAGGCAGTGACTCCAGATTAATCTGGAAGGTGCTGAGAGATATCAATAAGGACGGAGCAGGTTCGGAGCGGGTCGAGGCAGCAGGAATTTCTCCCAGTAACAAATGTGTCTGGCTGCTCCCCCGATGAGCTCATGGAGCTGACAGGATCCTCCGTTAATGCTTTGCATACCTCAGGTATTGTTATCCTACCCCGAGCCTGAATCCGCCGGGAAAACTGCCCAGAGGAGGGAGGTGGGGAACATCCGTGCAGTGGTGGGATGCTCCCAGCAGCGGGGCTGGGATGCTCATGGTGGAGGGATGGAGATGCCCAGGGTAGTGGGATCGGGATGCTCATGGTGGAGGGATGGAGATGCCCAGGGTAGTGGGATCGGGATGCTCATGGTGGAGGGATGGAGATGCCCAGGGTAGTGGGATCGGGATGCTCATGGTAGAGGGATGGGGACACGGCAGGATTGGGATGCCCAAGGCAGTGGAAGGGAGATTCCCACGGCGGTGGGATAGAGATGGCCATTGTGGTGGGATGCAGATGCCAGGGTGGTGGGACGGAAATGCCCGTGGCGGTGAGGTTGGAATGCTCATGGTGTTGGGATGGAGATGTCCATGGTGATGGGATGGAGACACCCATTGCAGTGGGATGGAGATGCTGCAGTATTGGGATGGAGATTCCCAAGGCAGTAGGATGGAGATGCCCAAGGCAGTAGGATGGAGATGCCCAAGGCAGTGGGGTGGAGATTCCCAAGGCAGTGGATACAGATTCCCAAGGTGTCGCGGTGCCTTCTGGAGAACATCTTCTCCGCCTGCCGGGCTAGCCCTGGCACCGTGGCAGTGAGCAGGTACGGCCCTGTCTGCTGGCAGACACGGCCCATCCTGGGGGTTCCGGCGAACACCGGAGCAGAGGCACGAGCAAGCTGGAGTGTGCCGGTGACAGAGGCGAGGAAAGGAAGACTCTGACTGGGGGCAACCAAGTTTATTGGAGGGCCCGTACAGGGGACCTCCTCACCCTGCAGCCCAGAGCCAGAGACAGAGCCAAGAACATCCGTTACATGAACTTTTAAACAGGGGACGGGCAAGGGGAGCCAAGGAAGGAAAAGCCAATGGGGCTACCCTGGGGAGTGGCTCAGGGGCTGAGGGACATCCTCAGGAGCCAACTCCCTCAGGGAGGAGGAGGATCTCCCCAGCAGTTAGCCTACCACTCGAGGTCCTTCCCAGAACTTTCTAGAAGCTGGGTCAGGGCACCAAGTGACAGGCAGCTCACCAGGGAGGGGAGCAGTGAAACAGCAGGAAAAGATACATCGGGTTGCTGGGGCAGAATAGGGAGCAACCAAGCACACAGAAATCAAGAGGGTACACAGAGCAAACCCTCTGGTTAACAAACAAATATAAAAACCCACAGCGCTACACCAAGGTGGTTGGATGGAGATTCCCAAGGCAGTAGGATGGAGAGGCCCAAGGCAGTGGGATGTATATTCCCAAGGCGGTGGGATGGAGATGCCCGCGGCAGTGGGATGGAGATGTCCAAGGTGATGGGATGGAGATGCCCAAGGCAGCAGGATGGAGAAGGCCGAGGCGATNCAGGATGGAGATGCCCGAGGCGATGGGATGGAGATGCCCGAGGCGATGGGATGGAGATTCCCAAGGTGATGGGATGGAGATGCCTGCGGCGGTGGGACAAGCAGAGCCCGCAGCCCCGGACCGAGAGGTGGCGCCGGCAGACTGCCGTGCGCACAGCTGCGTTATCAGCTCGGGCAGCGGGAGCGCGGACCCGGGGCAGGCGCGCTTTTATCTCGGTGCACTCCGGGGGGATGACGCTTTCTCAGCCGCTAATCTTGCGTCTGTCCCGCGCCCCTGAGGAGCCCGGGGAGCACCCCCAGCATGTGGGTCTCAACTTCCAGGTCTGAAAGCCACGGTCAAAGGCAGCTCTAATTCAATTAAATGAGAGAACTGAATTTTCCTGGTGAAGAAAACACGGTTGCTTTGTGGAAGGGGAGGCCTGAGGGGCAAAGAGAAGGTGAAAAGTGCTGGCTGTGCCCAGCAGAAAATGCAGCTTATTTCCTGGCCCATCTTGACCCAGATTTTTTCTCCTTTGGGGTGTACAGGATGCAGAGGTTTACAGAAGGGCCAAGCTCAGAGTTCTGGGACATCAGAAGTCACTTTTGGTCAGGTATTGCACAGCACCCGGGGCTTTCACAGCCACGTCCGTGGCAAGCTTGATGAAAACCCAAATTATTCACAGAAAAACCAAAAAACTCTACCCTGCCTGCCAGGCCTGTGTGATCAAGAGGTGGCTGCAGGTAAAACCCAGCCCTGCACACTCAGGCTCCCCTTTCCTCAACATCTTCAGCGTTTCTGACACAGATGAGTCACTGGAAATCCCCTGTCTGGCGACACTTTTGACCACTCCTCTGGGGCTCTTCTCTCAAACGCCATTTGATGCCACTTTGAGACACCCCAGAGTCCTTGCTTAGCTTTCCCTGCACCAAAATGCTCAAAAGTTTGGGGAATAAGAGGAAGAAAGGTAAAGAGGGGATCTATTTTAGGCAGGGCAGGTTTGCAGAGAGCCCATCTTCCAGAAAACATCATTCACAGCTTCCTGGCTTGGATATGAATCTCCCAAGCTGTGTTTGCAGTTAGGAGTTGCTGATCCCTTTCCTTAGGAGCCAGCCTGGGAGAAAGTGGTGGATGCGTTTCACGTGGGCACCTGGACAGGGTTCAAATACCTGTGGTTCCCAAACGCTTGGAAGAGATCAGAAGCTGAGCTGGAAACAGGAGGCTTACAGGGCTCTGTGCAGCAATAACAGATGGAGAGGGAAAAGTGTGGGGTCTCCTGGGGTTGGGCATGCCACGGAGAAACACAGCTCCTTGAGAAGGTGCATTTCCAGCAAAAGGTGCATCTCCTCTGCTGTGGTCAACAGAGTCCTGCAGTTTAAACGCATCAGTGCAAAATCCATTCTAGATTTGATTCTGAGTTCTCACTGTTGACGGATAAAAGTTGAGGTGTCAGGGGTGCATTTTGCACAAAGGCATCAGAAAGAGCCGATTTGTGAATCAGTATGTCTGTGTTGGAAACAGTTGGAAATGAATGCTCCTGTGCTTCAAAGATCTTGGGGGATGTTCAAGATGGAGATTTGGAGAAAGCAGCAGCACATTCAGCGGGTGTACAGAGAAAAAACCCAAATGCTGCTGGTGCCACACACAGAGAAGCAGACAAAGAGTCGAGAAACCCCTTGAACACAAGAAAACACAGCCCCCAACATCCAGAAAGACATAGGGAGGAAAATTCCAGTGGCAGAGTCAGGTTAGAGCTCTGGGGGGTTGATTTGAACCCCTTGTGCTATTGTTTCTTTTTTTTTGACCCAGCCACATTGGCTTCTGTGAATAGAGACCCAACTCCAAGAGATTTCTGCTAAAACCCCTGAAGATCCTGCTTCCAGGAGGGCTGTCCTGGACCCTGGGGATGTGTCTTGGGTGGGAGGGGGGGGCAATTCCCAACCAGGGTTTGGATCATCATTTAGGGATGGCAGGTACTTGATAAATTTTTCCACTCCCTGTGGTTATTGAGGATCCTGGATGGGCATCATTAAAGGACAGAGGAGAAGGTGGAGGAATCCTGAGGAGCCCTTGGGCTGGGGAGAAGCAAAAGGACCACACTTTGAGAAGAAAAAGAAACCAAAAAGGTTTTCCTGGAATGATAAATTCGGCTTCAGGACAGACATTAGCGGGAACTGTGGACTCCTTCCCCAGCATCAGCCTAATGGGTACAAATCTGCCAATTAGGGACAAATCTGCCAATTAAGGACCAATTAAAGTTCATCTTTAAATCCATTCTCCCTGCTCAGCAAAGCCCCGGTGCGCATTTAACGATCAGCAATAGGTCAAGGTCCTTGTCCCTTTCATCTGAAGATCTCACAGGCCTTGATGAGGCTCGGCTGCCTTTCACTGTGGTAGGTAAAGGCTGTAATGTTATTTTAATATCATGAGCCTCATTTATAAGGATAAATTACAGTGGGAGATAAAGAGCACATGGACCCATGTGGATAAAAATAAAAGCCCATATTGCCCCATTATCTGGCATTGGTTAAGCTTCTGCTTGTCGAGGTTTTTTTGGCTAATTTCTCTCCTTTATTTTTTTTTTAATGAAAAGCTATTTATTTATAGCCAAACGCCAACTTTGAAGCCCGAGCCAAGCATTTGGGAGCTGCTCTGATAGAGCCCTTAAAAAGGAGAATTATGTGGTTTCAGATGTTTCCAGAAGTTATTGTTTCAAGGCAGCGAGGACTGTGACATCTCTCCCGAGGAGCTCTCCCTCCCCTCGGCATTTCCAGAGGACACAGGCAGAGCAGATGTCTCCGAGCTGGGAGAAGGGGTGGTGACAAGTGTGTGTGGGGGAAAGGCACGGGGAGGGGAGCAGATGAAAGGGAATTTAGGCAGGAAAAGCCCAGAAGGTCCAGGGTTGGAGGAAAGTGTTCCGTGATGCCCTACACGAGCCTCATCCTTGCTCCCCAGGGTACGGGACACGAATGGGAGAGAGCAGCACCGAGTCCTGGAATGTTTTGGGATGGAAAGGACTTTAAAGACCTCCTCATTCCAGGGACAGCAACATCATCCACTAGCCTAGGTTACTCCAAGCCCCATCCAACCTGGCCTTGGACATCTCCAGGGATGGGGCGGCCACAGCTTCTCTGGGAGACGTGGTCAAGGATCTGAGCACCTCCTTCAACACTGACACCATCATGGGCTGCAAGCCCAAGAGCTTCCTGCCATGGAGATCTCACAGGACAAGGCCTAGGAGGGTCCTCACACAGCCTCTGGTACCACTGGCTGGGCTGTGCTACATTTCCAGAAGCCTTTTTTGCTGCATCTGGACACTTCCCTTTGCAATGGAAACGTTTTCTACACTTCTCCCAAGGGATCACTCAAGGCTTCAAGCAAAACCCTGCTGGCTACAAGGGGTCGGACTGGAAGACCTGTAAAGGTCCCTTCGAACCCAACCTATTCCATGGCTCTTTGATAATCCAAAACTGATCCCAGCACATCCCACCCCAGGGAAACCCAGGGCTTCACTGGGCGCTGTTTCCCACCCCGGTGCACGGGACTGTCCCATCCCAGTGCCCTTGGTGTTTCCAGGCACTGACAGAGAGGCTGTTCCCGGCCACTTCTGCAGTGGTGAGAGCCCCTGAATGGCCATGGAGAAGGTTTTGCAGGGAACAGAGGGATTTCCACCGAGAGACAAGGGGACGATGGAAACGCGCCGCCTTCCCGTGGCTCCTGCCTTGGTGACAGAGTGACATCATCCCCTCCCGACTGGCAGCAAGACAGAGAGGCTTTGATGGCCCGGAGGGGACCCTGGCCCAGTGCCCAGGATGATGGCGAGGGGCACCCTCAGCGCCTGCAATTCCTGCGGGATATCACTGACACAGCCCAGGGCTCATCCCGGGGAGCAGCTGGTGTGGGAGGGAGGGGAGAGGGGAAGAGCAGCAGGATCATCCCCAGAGATGTGTGTGGAGCAGCTTGGACCATCTCCAGGGGATTGAGGAGTTTTGCTGCCTCTTTATGGATTCTCCATCCTTAACTTATTCTGTGTTGCCCCTACAAGTACAAAACCAAATCCCACAGCAGGTTTTTCCCAAAATCTTTAGAGAAGAGCAACCCTTTGGACAACTAAGTCCTTCAGAGGTACAGGCAAGTAAAAGGTTGGGTTTTGGGAAAAGGTTCTTCCCCCAGAGGGTGCTGGCACTGCCCAGGCTCCCCAGGGAATGGGCACGGCCCCGAGGCTGCCAGAGCTCCAGGAGAGCTCGGACACACCCTGAGGCACAGGGTGGGATTGTTGGGGTGTCTGTGCAGAGGCAGGAGTGGGACTCCATGATCCCTGTGGATCCAGCTCAGGCTGCTCTGTGTTCCTGTGATCCTGTACTTGCACCACTGTCCCCCAGCTCCATTGCTTTGGGGTTATTTGGGAGCCTGGGCCTGGAGCTCGGCAGCTCAGGCTTTCTGATCCATCAAAGCTGGAGGAAGGCCCTGCCCCAGGAACTGCCATTTCCTTGGGATTTCTGCAGGGTCACATAAACCTCCAGCCAAAACTGGTCCAGATTTTCTGCAGTATTACACCTGATACCATTGTATTCCCTGTGCTGACCTTCCCATAAATGGTCCCTACTCATTCAGGGTAAGGACACCACCTCAGCATCCCTGGAGCACCTTTCCCCAGCCGGCTGTTAGCACAGAAAAGCTGATTCCTTTGGGATTTGCCAAGAGCTTTAGAGCCCAGCCCAGGAGGGGAGCAGAGTGCTGGGCACACAGGAAGTGCCTCAACATTGATTTAAGGTGTTCCAGCCAGGAATCCACTCCAGGAGCCCACCTGGCTCTGCAGCAGCTGATTTCCAGAACGGGGAGGATGGAGTTCTCCCATGGCAGGTCCTTCTCCAGCGCCTCATTTGGAGCAGGAGAGATACCTGAGCTCAGCAGCCTGTCCTGGCTCTGTTCCCATCCTCTGGCAAGGCAGAATCCTTCAGGTCCTACCTGAGAACCTCCCCTGGAGGTCTCAGAGCAGCATCGGCCTTGCTGTTACCTGCAGCACCCCAAATTCCACTTCCCAGCCCTCAGAAGTTAGAGCAGAGTTCCTGACGAGAAAAAAAACTGTCTCCTAAATAATGGAACACCCTCTTTTAGCCCCTCCTGGAAGCACTTCTCCTCCCAAGTCTTCCTTACGGATAGGAAGGGCATTTTCTGCCTGTATTGGAGCCCCTCTGCTCTGGAGCCAGCCTGGGAGAGCTGGGGCTGCTCACCTGGAGAGGAGAAGGCTCCAGGGAGAGCTCAGAGCCCCTGCCAGGGCCTGAAGGGGCTCCGGGAGAGCTGCAGAGGGACTGGGGACAAGGGATGGAGGGACAGGACACAGGGAATGGCTTCCCACTGCCAGAGGGCAGGGCTGGATGGGATCTTGGGCAGGAATTGTTCCCTGGCAGGGTGGGCAGGCCCTGGCACAGGGTGCCCAGAGCAGCTGTGGCTGCCCCTGGATCCCTGGCAGTGCCCAAGGTCAGGCTGGATGGGGCTTGGAGCACCCTGGGATAGTGGAAGATGTCCCTGCCCATGGCATGGGTGGAATGAGATGAGCTTTATGGTCCCTTCCAACCCAAACCATTCATGATTCCATGATTCTGCATAGACCCAAACCACCCACTCCCCCTGCAGAGATGGTGCTCAGCATCCATCCATGGGCATCAGAAGTGCTGATGGGTACAGGGATACAGAGATGCTTTTGGTTTTTTGCAGCATCACAGGGGAAAGTTTCCAAACTGGAGTTGCACTGTTTGTAAAGAGATGAGCCAGAAAAACACACCCAAATCCTGGCTTTTCATCCTGGAGCTGTGATGCCACTGTGGGCAAGGGGAGGAATAGAGGAGTTCAGGCCTGTTTGAAGTGCAAATCCCAACTCCCCCTTCGCCCCTGAGCCACCAGCAATGTGTCCATGAGCCAGAGATCTCCTGTTGTCCCCCTGGAAATCTGAAAGCCATCAGCACGCTCAGGAAAGGGAGGAAAAGGAAAATGTGTTTGCCAGTTGCAGCAGATGTGAGGGCAGTGTCCTGGACAGCTTTTATTATTCTATAAATATTGGGGGCAGGAGGTTATTATTAACCATCAGTAATTAATACAACATGCACTGTCCAATTACGGCATCCTGCCCTCCCATGCAGGGGGGGAATTCCCAGCTGTGGCACAAAGCCAGCAGAAATCGGGCTCAGGCAGGAGCATCCCTGAGTCCAGTCCCCCCAAGCATGGAGGACGAGCTGATCAGAAAACAGATGATGGCAAAGGCTGCAGACATCAAAGCCTGCACGAGCACAGCCCTGCACATCTTCCAGGCACACGCAGGGGACGCCGGGTGCCAGGCGTCACCTGGGGAGGCCAGCAGGGAAAGGTGGCGAAGGGAACAAATTCCAGAGCTGCAGTTGCTCCCTGCACGTTAATTAGCACAGCAGAGAGCCCCAGAACATCTGCATATCCAAGGACACTCCTGGCTCCGAGGAAACCCTGCCCTGTGCAGCACGAGGTGTGGAAACATCCGGCAAACTCCTCTGGATGCTGCTGGAAAAGCCTGGAGAGCATTTCATTAATGGATGCTCTGGCTCCTCTTCCAGAAATATCTGAGGCTGGATGTTTTACATGGTGCTCCATGAAGTCAGGACAGGTGGGATTCCAAAGCAAGCCCAGCAGATATTTGGGGTGCGAAGTGGATGGGTCGTGCTGAGCCCCTGTGAGCTGGGTTCGTGCAGGGGCCCTGGGACCTTCTGGTGTGTGAAGGGAAGAAACTCAAACCTGCTGTGGTGGAAAAGTGGGAGAGTATCTAGCGCTGACGTGGGAAATCAGGAGCTTTCAGAACCAGCTGTGAGGACCAGGATCAATTTTTTCCATGTTGGGTTTGCCCACAGCAGTGACGATGACACTCAGCTCACCAACATGGCCCCTCTGAGCCATCAGGACCAAGGAAATGATTTCAGGAAAACTGGGAATCATTTTCCACTGCAGCCACATTAGGCCAGGGCACTAAGTCCTGGGAGCCCATGATCCAGTGCCCACGAGGAATTTGCACCTCTGCTCATTGCTGGAGGTCCCTAAGAACATCCCCTGAGGTGACCTGTCAGTGGTGACCTTGAGTTTAACTCCTGAGCTGGGTTTGTGAGCCTGAATCCTGCCAGGAGCAGCCCTCAGGAGCAGTGGGACAGGCTGCAAGGTGTCAGTGCTCTGAGCAAGCAAAGAGCAAACCTGCTTTGGCTGCTGCTTTCCAACCCCATTGCCAAGGAATGGGAGCCAGAAATTGGGATCCGAACTGGCTTTGGGAAGGGACCAGCTCTGCTCCCTCAGTGTCCCTGCCCGGACCCTCCTGGGTGTTCCTGCATGGAGGGGGGACCCCTGAGCACCAGGAGCACTTGGAAACCTCTCCCCTCATCATCACGGACAAGCTCAAGGTTTGAAACTCTGGAAAGGCTCTTGTCTGGATTCCCACCAGCAAATTTTGGCCAAGTACTTTGAGATGGCTCCCCGAGGGATGCTCATGGTGGGAGGGAGAAGCCAGGCCTGGGTATGAGCCTGGTATTATCCTCTTTGGGCTTGGCTTGAAGTGCAAATGCACCCCAGGAGCTGGTGGCTTGGAATGCAGTCCTGAGGACGTTTTCCAAGCCTCTTTCCTGAGCAACCTCCCACTTGCAGCATCACCTTCCCCAGCCCCTTGGTTTGCATGCTCAGCTCAGGGCAATTTGACATCAGTGAAGAGCAAGGGAGGAGCACGAGGGGCTTCCAAAGCCCCTCCCCTCAGAGGCACAAATCCCACACACAGCCCTGGCTGAGCTTCCCACGGCCACGGGATTTTGGCTTCAGGCTCCTGGTGCTGAGGTGTGAGGGAGAATGAGTTGCACCACGAGTACCTCCAGTGATTTATTTTATTGCCTGTGTGCAAAAGAGTCTTGGCACACCGAGGGGAGGTCGCTGCCAGCCCCAGGCCAGCCGGGCTATCCCTGGTGGAAAATGAAATGGAAGAATGGGAACATTTTTCCCTAATAGCAGAGCAAGGGAAGGAAATGATCCTCCTTGAACATCCATCTCTAATTCCCTGACCCTGGAGCAGTCTGGCAGCCAGGCCCTGGGATGAGGAGAGCTGATAAAAGCCCTCACCAAGCCCTTGTTCCCAGCTCCATCTGGGCTATCCATCAGGGAGGACTTGCGTCCCCTCAGAGCCACGTACGGGCCATTCCCAAGCCATTCCCATGTCCTGCATTGAGGCCGGCAGTGATTCTTCTGGCATGGGACCAAGGCAGTGCCACCACCTCAGCTGCACAGGGTAGAAGGAGGATGAAGCCCCCAGTGTGATCCAGGTGCTGAAGAATTCCTGACGTCTTTCCTGCCTCACTGGGCACTCAACCCAACCCACATCAACCCAACCCAACCCAATGTTTTGGGTCTCCTGAAGGCTTTAACTCTGAACCTAAAACTCCCAAAGCTCTCAAACTCATAAAATCTGTCAGAAAAGACCACCTGGGTCACCCAGGGGTGGCAGACGAGCATGCAAACCCAGGCACAAAAGGGGGAAATATCCATAGGAAAGTATCCATGTGCAAGGAGGGAAATATCTGAGGTATCAGCCCTGCCTGGGCTGTTCCTCCCCTGGGGATCCCCCAATGCCACAGCAGATGCTTTCAGAACACCCTGATTCTTCTCCTCCTCTTGGTTAAGTATTCCAGGCTGGTATCATGTCCTCAGGTATTCCCT
Source organism: Donacobius atricapilla (assembly GCA_013397315.1). NCBI lineage: Eukaryota > Metazoa > Chordata > Aves > Passeriformes > Mimidae > Donacobius > Donacobius atricapilla. Next base: position 71,472 of record WBMY01011570.1, on the reverse strand, counting down.
GCACTGACAAACTGAGGGATGGAGGGGCAAAAGGCTGCTGGAAGTTGGGATTTATCCATCTCAGCTGAGGATGTCAAGGAAATGGAGGGGTTTCCAAGGCTTTGGGGGAATTGTGCTGCTCCTTGTTCTTGTTTGCCCAGGATTTCTGGTGAGAAGGTTTTAGTGCAGACCTGGGAGATGCTGGGCTGAAAGATAATTAATAGACAATTAATAGATAATTAATAGGTAATTAATATCCTCTTTGTTAGTCAGCCTCATCTCATGTCCCTGAGCCCACCAAAGGACCATTTTTACCCCTGCAAAGCAGAATGGGGCACTGCTGTGAGCCCTTCCCTGCCTCTCCTCTATCTCAGGTGGCATTTCCTCAAGGACAGGGGGACAAATCCCACAAATTCCATACAGGAGAGCAGGATCCAGCCCTCAGCACCAAGAACCAGCCCAGGGACAGCTCTGGGATGGCATTCTTAGCCCTTACCAACCTGCTGCTCCCAGCGTGGAGCCTTCCTGTCACCCGCGGCAGGACTTTGATGTGGAGTTACCCCAGGCTGGGCTCCAGGGAGAGCTTCCCCTTCCCCTCTCCGGGCAGAGCTGGGCCGTGTCCATGGCCAGAGCTGGGATCAGCCTGGGAGGAGGATGGGGCTGGGATGTGCTGGGGTTATCTCTTTAACAGGTTTCTCCTGTCCCTGAACATATGTGCAGAAACACATCCCTGGAAAAATATGTGAGTGGGTGAGCTTGGCCCCAGCTCCCTCCCAGATGAGACATTCCAGAGCCCACATCACAAAGCCATCAGCCGGGCTTTGACAGAACTGCCAGCACATCCAGCCTCTATCAGAGCCCAAAAATGTCCATATGATCCCTGCTCCCCCAAAAAACTCATTCTTGCTCTCATTTATANGAAAAAAAAATGAGAGGGAAGAACAAAGCTTCCAGAGGAAAATGTGGAAGAGGTGAGACCTGAGGTGCAATATTACTGAGCCCACTGCACAGGGCTGGCACCCCAAGGGGCACAGACACCAAATCTCATCCCCAGGGTGTCCAAACCCAGCTGGTGCGGGCCCATTTTCCAGCAAACCCTGCAGGGCTGTTCCACAGCATCCCCTGCTCCCCTCCCGTCACTTCCAGGAGATGCTCCCAGGTTGCTCAGCCCTTACAAGTTGCAGCAGCACCTCTCCCCCAGGGGAGACCTTTGGCTTCAAGCAGCACCAACCCCACAGTTTTTGGGTGGTGCTGAACGTGGAACACTCCCAGGCTGACCCCGTTTCCATCTGCAGAGAAGGCAGGTTTTGCTGAGGCCAGGGTGACATCCCCCAGCTGGGATGCATTTCAGCAGCTCCAGAGATTGTTCCAGGCTCAAGAGCTGTTTCCCTGCACACAGCTGAGTGTAATTCCCAGGAAAACCAGCTGAGCCCTTGGCCTGAGCTCAAAACACATTAGGAAATCAAAAGCATTTATTTTATCCAATTTTTCTCCTGAGCTTTGCTCAATACTCCCAGAACAAGGAGCTTTAATAGACTTTGGTTTGTGACTGCAGACACCTTCCATAGCTTGGCTTTTTCATCACGTGGGAACTTGAATATCCATCATCTGGAATCCACTTAGTGCTGTGTTCTCCCTGCCTGCTCCTGGATTTGCATTTTGTCCACCGGTGCCTAATGAATTTAGAGTGTCAGGGCTTATAAATCATGAAATCCAGCAACTCTTTGCATCCCATTTTCTACCAAGAATCCCTAAGAGCCACAAAGACATTTAAAGCCTCTCAGGACTGGTGCTACGGGGATAATCTCCAATCTGAATATTTGCTGTGTTCAAATTTGCTAAAATATGGCAGATTTGGAGTAGATGCAGGAAGGAACTTCTTCACCAGCTCACACTGAACCTAAAATTTTGAAAAAAATTGGCAAAAAATGTCCAGACAAACCTTACTCCTTCTTGTCATTGCCTAGGAGAATGTTTGGTGTAGGGTTTTAAAAAAAATTCAGGATATTTTAGTCTTAAAAGCAGCCAGCACAGCAGGGTTCACTCCTCACCCAAAAAACTCCTCTTGAATGTCAGAAGAACCATTTGCTTCTTCCGAAAATAAACAATTTGGCACAAAATCCCTTTGCTTTGACCTGGCCTGAACTTCCCTTGGCTCCTTGCCGCTGCTTTCACTCCTGAGCCTTGGCCCAAAATCCAGGGATGGCTGCAAACACCTCGGGCTCAGCTGCCTTGGGATCACATCCCTGACATCCAGGCTTGGAATGGGAGCTGGGAGCACCCAGATTTGAAGTGGGTGGAAAATTCTGGCAGGTTCCCAGTGATCCAAAGGCACCCTGGGGCAGGAGCATCCCAGAGACGCTTCCAGGAAGAAAAGCACTGGCAGCTTGGACAGACCCACGTTCAGTCCCTCAAAACCTGCTCTTTCCTGTTTCCTAAAAATCAATATCCCATTGCTTTCCAAGGATAAAGCAGGCTCCCGCTGCTCACCAGGACCTGCAGGGAGTAGATGATGTTATTATTGGATTTTTCCCACATAAAACTGGATCCCTGAAGTATCAGTGGTCAACCACGCAGGTGACCCAATCACACTGGAATTTTTTCCCCGTATTTTGAGCCACCAAACACCTGGTTACTTCTCAAAGCCAGCAGCTCTGTTTCAAAACCCATAAATCCAAACCCCCAGGCTTGGAATAGGAACTGGGCCCACCCAGATCCTTGAAGCAAACTTTGGCTTGGGGAGGGAGGGTTGTGGTTTTGGGTTTTTCCCCCATTCTTTCTCAAAATCCTTATTCTTTAACAAACTTGTTGCCAGCCAGAAGACAAATTTTCTTTGAATGTCAAAACAGGATGTTTTTGACAATCTCAGGACATTCAAAGAGCGTTTTTTTGTTTTCTTTTTGAAACAGGAAACTCGTCTGAGAGCGCTTTCCTGCAAATGGTTTCAGTTGTGACAAAACTGCTACTTTCTGACAGAGCTTGGGGTATTTTTTATACAAAAAGATGCCGCATGTAAAAATTGATGAAAAACTCATCCAGGTTACTCAGTCCTGAAGGTGGGTGTGGATTTTTCTCCTAAAAAAGCTCATTAAAGGGGAATATGTTGAGATTGAGCCATGGAGCAGCTGGTAATGGGAATGTTTGTTATGGATATTTGGAGATCAAGGTCATTAAAGTGGATCTATCCATGCCATTGCAATCCAGGTGTCTCTGCTGCATCCCCAAATCCTCATGGCACCTCTTTGGGCACAAGGGGATGGAGGATGCTTGGGAAATATCAGTGAAACAGAGCTGCTGAGATGCTCAATTCTCAACAAGGAACCGAAACAAGATTTGCAAGTCAAACTCTCTCCCCCTCTTTGCACCCAGAGGGAAACGGGGCTCCAGCAGCTCCAGGGGGCTGAAAAGAGGGGGGCTGTTCATGGTGGGTGACAGGGGAGGAGCTGTTGGGGCCTGGGTGGTGGAAAATACTTTGGAAAATCTTGGGTGTTTTCCAGTGTCAGTGTCTGGATCCCGCACAGAACCTCAGAGCTGTTCCTGAGCCCTTCCCAGGTGTTGAACCTGAGCTGTGGAGGGGATCGCAGCAGGAGCAAACCCAAGCCCTGGCAGCACTGAAAACAGACCTGAGGCTCCGGATCCCTGGATCTCAGCATGTGAACCTGGATGCGTTAGTGATGCAATTCCATTAATGAAGCAATTCTCACCCTCTCTTAGACTGGCTTTGACAACCTCCAATACAGGAATGGGAAAAACAATCCAGTTTACATTCAGGCACAGATGTACCAAGGCTTTTGTCTGCTTAGAGATGGAATCAGCTCATCCCAGCCTGGCTTGAAAGCATCCACTCCTTGTGGGACCAACTCATCCCAGCCTGGCTTAAACCCTTGGCTGGGTCTCGTCTGATCCTGGGCAGGACGAGCACCCCGTGCTCCAAATGTCAAAAGAGCAGGAGCTGGGTTGAGATGGCTCCTCCAGAGGCTTCTAAACATGTCCTGAGCATTGCATGGCAAAGCTCTGGGATGTCTCCATGAGATCCCAGCTCTGCCAAAGCCCAGGGAGCACCAATGAGCCTGGTGGGAACAGCAGGACCCCAAACAGAGTAGGAAAGGTGAAATCACCATTGAGCCCCATCTGGTTTCAGTACATTTGGGTGGTCTGGAAGTTCTGGGATTAATGGGATCCATGCACAGTTCTTTGCATTCCTCCTCTCTGTTTTGGCCAGGCTTTTGTGGGGACTTGCAGGAGAAGTCGGAATATCTATATCAGAAGGAATGCAAGGAAAAATTCATTCCTTCTGTCAAGGAGGTCCAGAGAAAGGCAGGAGGAATTGGCCAAATGTGAGATCAAGACAGGAAGATGCGTCCTGCTCGTTCCATTTGTATTTCTGTCACCCAGAGCAGAGAGCAGGGATTTGGCTCCTCATCATTGTGCTGGATACAGGCAAAGAGCAACAGCAGCACGAGGGCTCTAACAGGGGAGACCAAAATCTTCTTGATCTGCAAGAGCATCTTTACTGGAATTTCAGCAAAGGTAAAACATTGCAGTGAGAAATGCCTTGATTTTTTCTTGTACAGCCCAGATTAACAGGACTGTGTGATATTAACAGGAAGTGATATTCTCCTCCAGCCCCTTCCCTCAGACCGTGCAGTGTCCAGTTGGCACTGCTGGGATGGAGCAGTGTTCCAGCACTGTCCATCAGAAATGTTCCACACAAGTGCAAAGCACCGACAAAATTGTTCCCCAGATGGGATTTTCAGACTCGTCTTTCATCTAGTTTGATTAACTTGGCTCATTTCCTGCTCCCCCTGTGATCCCACTGATGAGCTGTGCAATCCCAGGTTTATGTTGTCCTCATTGGAATCACTCAGTGACAGGAGGGAGCTTTGCAGTCACAACAACCCCAGCCTGGCTCAGTGGATTCTGCATCCTCTGAGTCCCCCAAGCTCTGTCTCTGCACCCAAGTGTCAGGAGATCATGGAATCCCAGAATCCCAGGTGGTTTGGGCTGGAAGGGACCTTCAAGCTCAGCCAGTCCCACCCCTGCCAGGGGCAGGGACACCTCCCACTGTTCCAGGCTGCTCCAAGCCCTGTCCAACCTGGACTTGGACACTTCCAGGGATGGGGCAGCCACAGCTTCTCTGGGAATTCCATCCCAGCCCCTCCCCATCCTCACAGGGAAGAATTCCTTCCCCAGATTCCATCTATCCCTGTCCTTTGTCCATGGGAACCCACGTCCTGTCCTGTCCGCACCACTCTATGAGGTGGCCCAAGGAACCATGAGCAGGCTGGGGGCACCTGAGCCTCTCCAGAGCATCTCAGGGCCTTGGAGCTGCAAGTTCTGAGCAGTGCCAGACCTGCTGTGTTTGTGCACAGGAAGGTCCTGGAGGGATCCCAGATTTCCTCCTGTTGCCTTTTGGGGGTCCCAGCTTTGCCCCACTCCCATGGGAGGGGATGGGAGGCAGGGCTGTGGGCTCTCAGCTCTCAGCCCCATTATCTGCTCTTTAAACAATGTTAAGCTGCCAAAAATAAATCCTCTGGAAGAGCTTGGTTTTGTTCAGCCCCTCGCTTGGCAGTGCTCCCAAAACATCCAGGAGTTTTCACAGAGCTCTTTAGGATAATATTTGACACTTCCACCTCTCATTTCATCCTGAAATGCTTTTCCAACCTGAGACCACTGCTGCAGTCAAACTGTTCATGGAATAGTGGGGGTTTTTTTCCTAAAAAACAAATCCTATGTTATCCTGGGAGCCCTGTGCATCCTCCAACCCCGTGGAATCAGTGAGGGCTCAGCACACTGCTCATCCATGAGGGGATTTCCATGAGGGGATTATGGGGATGATGCCACTGCAAAGGGAGCACTGGGAAGTGGTCCTGCTTTGGGACAAAGTGGTGGTCTTTGGGAAAAAAAAATTACAGAATATAGAGGACACAGAATTTGGCACTAATCCTCTGCCGGAGCATCGACTGGTTCTGCTAACATCCCAAGCGGGACAAGCACCTTCCAGAGTGAATTCCTACACATCTCTGCCTTCAGAACTGCTTTGGATGCAGACAGAGCTATGCTTTCCAGGCTTTGGGAACAGTTTTAAGGATGAAGGAGCTCCCAAGCCTCAGTGTGCCCCAGTGCACGATGCAGGGACAGGCTGAGGGCAGCAGCATCTCACTCACCACCTGGGATTCTCCATCTATCTGCCCTTGGCCAGACCCCAAACACTGAAACCCCAATTCCTGGCCCACTGTGGGGGAGATGGAGATGCTCACCCCGTCCTAACAGGGTTCATGCTCCCTGGTCATTGATAGCAAACATCTGGGATCAAACCCACCCTGACCCCACAGCTAAACCCAGCCTGGTGTGAAAACCCCAGCACCGTGCTGGCTCACAGCAGCCACACAGAGAGGGCTCAGTGCCAGAGGCCCCGTTCAGAGGTTGTCCTCGGACCTGATCCTTCCAGGCAGGAATTTAACATGCTGTTTTCCTTAAGATTGCCACAAAGAGGTGATTGGCCCCCAAATCCTTCTTCTTCTCAGTGCTGGACTCCAGGAAGGTTTTGGGGTGAGAGGTGGGAGAAGATGCCTTTCTGTGGCTCCAGCAGAACAGGAATTTGTGCTGCTATGGAGGATGCTCCGGAGCATCGGTTTCCAGGAAGGCTCCAGAAGAGTATCCATACAAATTGAGGCAGGATTGCCAGGAAAAATGAAGGAAATTTGAAAAAGATTAGCTGGGAGCTTGTTGCAGGAGCTTTCCTCCCTGTTCCAGACATGCAGGTGTTGCCTGGCCCTGGAAGGTGTCAGGAGTGCGGCAGTGGAGTGTGGCTGATGTTGAACAGGACAGGACTGGTGGGCTTGATTGGAAAAATGCAAATGGATTGAAATGGATACCAGTGCGTGAGGCTGGGGGGGAGCAGGACACGGTGGGCAAGCCCTGGCACGCACGGTGTGGGGCTGCCCCTGGATCCTGGCAGTGCCCAAGGCCAGGCTGGATGGAGCTTGGAGCGCCCTGGAATAGCAGAAAGTGTCCCTGCCTGTGGCAGGGGGCGGAATGGGGTGAGCTTTAAGGATCCTGCCAGTCCAAGCCATTCTGGGATTCTCAGATTCTGGGGCATTATTCCCACCCTTACTGAGATCAGCAGCCCCTCTGCTCCCAAAAGCCGCCCCTGCCTCGTCAGGTCAGGCGCTGGAAGAGGGAACAGGGTAGTGGCAGGGTGGCCAGAGCTGGAAAGAAGCTGGAGAAGGGCGGATGGCACCTGGAGAAGGATGGCAGGCAGAGAAGGGGGCAATGATGGAGAGGGATGGAATGATGGGGAAGGGTGGAATGATGGAGAAGGCAATGATGGAGGAAGGCACTTGGAGAGGGATGGAAGAATGAGAGGGATGGAAGGATGAGAGGGATGGAAGGATGAGAGGGATGGAAGGATGAGAGGGATGGCATCTCCCCGATAATGACGCTGGCGACGGGAATGTGCAGTGTCGGCAGCTGCCTGGGCCGGAGTTAAAGGGGCGGTAATTACCTGATTACTGCCTAATGAAGGACAATTGAAATGGATAAGCCGCGCTTGGAGAAACCGAAGGAGTTTCTAGGGAGACCAAACGGCCGAGATCTCAGCTGGAGGGGGAACGGGAGGCTGCAGGTCCCTGCCGAGCCTCGCGGAGGACGATCCCATTTCTGACTCACGATCCCTAATCGGACCCATCCCGGAGCCATCCCACGGGATGACCTCATCCCAGGAGCCCAGCTCAAGCCAAGCAGCAGCTCCGCGCAGCCCGCTCGGAAAAGAGGGAAGACAAATGGCATTTGCTGCCCCAGAGCCCCGGCCATCCCTTCTCCCCCGCGGCTCGGGGCGGTTTCCAGCCGCCGCGGCTTCCAGCGCGTCTCGCAGAGCCTGGGCAGGGCTGGAAAATGATGTTTAATGTGTCTGCCGGGGAAGGAGGTGATTAATTTGTCTGGGGGCATGGAAGTGCTGCTCGTGTTTGCGGCCATGGAGGTGCTCTCATCCAGGGAGGCGCAGGAGAAGCTGCGGACACCCAGGAGTTGGGGCAGCAATTTATTTGCTTTATTGGATAAATATATCGAATCCTTAAGCCTTGGCTGACCTCCTGCATCAAGGGGTGCCCTGTTGGGAAAACCCATCCCACGAAGGGCAGGGCCCCGGGACCTTGGCACAACGAGAAACGCCGGGATGGAGGAAAGGCCGCGGGGATTATTTCTCCCAGCACACAGCTGGGTTATTTCTGCTGCCTCCAGATAAAAGGCTGGAAGTTTATCCGGGGCGGGTGCAGCAGGGATATGTTTCCTGCAGACAGGTGAAACGCTCGCCACGGCCCCGAAGCGAGAGGGGNGATGCTGAGGATGCTGAGGATGCTCGGCCCCCCGGAGCCAGCTCTCGGGACCTGCTCACCGCTGGGTGCAGCCAACACTTCGCTGAGCTGTTTTTCCAGCTCGTGGGGTTTCCCATTCCCCGGGCTGGGTGTGATGTTCCTGCCCGCCCCTCCCTGTAAAGAAAAGATTTCTACAGAGGGAATTCCATACCTCAGAGCTGAGCTCAAGGCTAAAGCTCATGCCCAAGAGACAAGCTGATATTTTATCCCAAAATATCCATTTCACCCCTCAAACTGCGGCAGAGCTCCAATCGCTGCTCCTCACAGAGAGCAGATCTCCCAGGAGAAGAGGTCCTGTGGAGAGGATTGTGCTCGGTATGTGACAGCACCCTCCTTCCCTGTGCTCCCGCTCTCTGAAGTCATGCAACACCCCAAAGTCTCCTCTTTCCTTTCAGGATTCTCGCCCTCTGTAAGCTGGGAATAGGAGCAGAGAGAGGATTTACACCCGTGTCCGGGCTGGGCTTCTGGGAAGAGCAGCATCTCCAAGGAACCGGCTCCATAATTGGGTTAGCCACGCTCATTTTCAGGAACAGGTCGCTGTTAACGAGTTTTAATTAAAACCATCTTCATGGTGTCAGCAAATTGAAACCAAGGGCAGCGTTTCATATCCACGGTAATTTTCCCAGCCGGATCACAGGCAGGGTGTCTGCCAGCATTCCAAATTTTGGGCAAAAAAGGGGCAAATTTGCCAACCCAAGTGGCTCAAGCCCTGCTCGGACCCTGCACACCAGCGTCCCAGCCTCTTCCAGCAGCGTGGATGCTTCTCCCTNGCCGGGCCGATAACAGCCCCGGAAACCCATCAGAGACACCGCCGGCCTCTGCCTCTCGTCACAGCTCCCTGCCAAGGAGGCTCCTGCACCTTGTCAGCCTCCCGGTAATGGGAACCAGCTGCCCGTGAGGCAGGGAGCGGCGGGGGAAGGGCCCGCTCAGAATTCCTGCTCCTTGCCCNTCTGGGAAGAGCAGCATCTCCAAGGAACCGGCTCCATAATTGGGTTAGCCACGCTCATTTTCAGGAACAGGTCGCTGTTAACGAGTTTTAATTAAAACCATCTTCATGGTGTCAGCAAATTGAAACCAAGGGCAGCGTTTCATATCCACGGTAATTTTCCCAGCCGGATCACAGGCAGGGTGTCTGCCAGCATTCCAAATTTTGGGCAAAAAAGGGCAAATTTGCCAACCCAAGTGGCTCAAGCCCTGCTCGGACCCTGCACACCAGCGTCCCAGCCTCTTCCAGCAGCGTGGATGCTTCTCCCTCCTCCATCTCCCAAACTTTCTCCAAGCTAATTTTAGCAATCAGCCCCTCCAGAAGTTTTCTCTGGAGCTTAATCCTACCTGTGGCGGGGGAAAGGAAGAGTTTTCCTGCAGTGGAATTACTCTCTGCTCTTTTCTTGCCATAAAATTCATTTTTTGGCCCTTCGGAACCTCTGGAAGAGATTTTCCCCTGCTTTTTCCCAGCCCTGGCTCTGCCCAGAGATTTCACAGCTCGTTGCAGCCACACTTTCAGTCCCTCTAGAGTGCTTTAAAGGCTCTTCCGTGCTCTCTCCAGCTTTCAGTGCTCCAGGGAGATGGGATCAGGGAGGGACACGGATCGCGGTGCTTTTGGATGGGATGAGGCGGGATCTGGGCTGAGTTTGGGCTCCTGGAATCCCGGGGTGCAGGACAGGACCCAGGAGTGCAACCCTGGCACAGCTGTCTGCCTTTTGCAGCTCTGCCTGTTGGATCAGATTCCTGGGCCGCTCAGAAAAGGGATTTAATTCACCAAGAGACAAAATTCCACTTGAACCCATCAGTGGAAAATGAACATTGAATTCCAGGGGCTGTTTGGATCCATTTCCCTACTCAACCCCCAGCACAAGAAGAGCTAAAATCTTGTGCTTCTCATCACAGAAATGCAACATTTTCCCTTTTTTCCCCTCCCAAACCAGGTGTCCAACCCAAATCTGTTGCTGCTGTTGGTTTTTTGTCTCCTTCTGTGCCAGGATTTCCAGGGAGGAGCTGGCATGGTGCCTTTGCCACGGCAGGTCTCAGCTCCACACTGAGGATGGGGTGAGCTTGAAGGGTTGTTGGGACATGGGTCAGGAATTAAAGGTGTGCCTTAAATGTGGGATTGTCCCAAAGGAATTCCAAAGGCACAAATCCTACCCACACACGAGCACTGCTCATCCGCCACAGAGCCCAAGGATCAGTGCTGGAGAAAAGCTGAATTTTTTTGAATCTCAACTCTGCCTTTCTTACCTGGGCTAAAAAGACTTGGCTTGCTGTTAAAGGAAGGGAAAGTCCTGCTGGGGTGGGAATTTTTAACCTGGCTGTCGCAGAGCAGGCGCAGGCGGGTTTGGCTGCAGCCCCGGTTCCCTGCGCTGGGCAGGTGCGGGAGCGATGGACGCGGATGTTGGAGGGGCCGCTCCGGGAGGCAGCTCGGGGCTCCCGGGGGATCCCCGAGCCCCCCCGGCAGGCGGGATCCTAACCCAAAGCAGATGCAAGGGAGGGAGGCTTTTTCCGGGGACCTGGGGAGATAAAGTCATTAAAACCGATCCTATGCAGAAAGAGAGCAGAGATGCCTCAGGGTCGGGGGATAAAATTTGGGATTAAACCTCCAACGGGTTGGGGTTTGCTGCATCTTCCTGCAGGGATGCCCAAAAACAGGTCTGGGAGGCAGAGTTAATCCCCACTCCTTCCCAAGGCCCAGCTCGTGGCAGGTTTGACACATCCCAGGGCTGCCTTCCCCTTTTCTCCCCATCCCTCACTCGGATCCTGCGGCTGGAGCGAGACTCAGATGCAGCATCCTCCTCCTGCCTCTGCCAGCCTGGGGGTCCACAGGGGAAAAATACAAGGAAAAGTCCTGGCTGCCTCAGTCCTGGGGAAAATGTGGGGATTTCTTTGGCTGGGGTGGAAGCCGTGCCCGTGTGATCCCCACACCTCTGTTTGGACCCACAGGAAAGGATTTTGGGGTCAGTTTTGGAACTTTTCCAGGAATGCCAGGTTTCCATTGCTCTGGCTCCTACAGAACCCCCTTCCCACCCCATAAAGCACAGCATAATTCCCTCTTTTTCCATCTGAGCTCAGAAAAAGCAGAGGAAATAGGGTGGATATGGCATTGCAATGGGTGACCTCTGCCCATAGTACAGATTTCATGGACATTTGTAGGAGAAGTTGCTGGTTTGGGGGGATGAGGAGGTGGCAGCACAAGGCCAAATCTGACCTGCAGTGAAAATCCAGGGGAAAAAAATCCTTTATCCAGAGGTTTTTTGCTGACATTCTCCCTGCAGAGTGTCCTGGGCAGAAAAAAAGACCAACCCCCAAACCCTTTTCTTTTGCCTTCATGGGACTGGGACTCTGCACTCCCAAATTCCTGCTGTTCCCTTTCCAGCCCAGCCTTGGAGAAGAATAACCCCATTGAATGGGCCAAGTTAATCAGGTGAGCTCCTGACACACCTCATTTATCTTCCCTGAGCCCGGGAGACCCAAAAAATGGGATTAAGAGCAGCGATAAACAAAAGATCCCAGACGGCCTAGAGATCTGTGGATTTTCCCCTGATCTGAACTCTGGGCCCAACATTTGGTTTTTATTTGGGAATAATAGGAAGTGACAGAATTAGGCTTTTTCTGCCTCACTTTATGACCGATAAAAATATCCTGGAGGAGGTGAGAGGAAGGTCTGGGAATGGGATGGACAGTGGGATCCACTGATATATCTTTTTTGGAAATTAATGGAGGGCCTTCTCCACCTTGTTATTGCAGAGGGATGGCAGCTCCCACCTCCCCTCCCCTGGTGCTTCCCTGGATCTCCCTATCCACAGGGGAACAGGAGCTCATTCCTGGGTTATGGAGAGTGCAGGGGTTGGGATGAAAACACTCCCAAAACATTCCCAGCCTCCAGGGCCACCTCCATCCATCACCCTGGATCCAGGCCCAAACATCCATCACCCCAGGAGCCCTCTCTGCATCCCTCTGATGCCTTGCAGACCCACAGCAAATCCTCTTCCTCCCCTGCAATCCCTCAGCCAGCCCTGCTCTCCCTCAGATCCAACAGAAATCTCATTTTCCATTTCAAAAACTCCTTTCCTTACAGACATTCCCACCTCCCAGCTCTGTCTCCACTAGGGAATTTTGGGGGCTATGGAGCTGCTGCCTCTGCTGGGCACCAGAGGCTCCACATCTGCAGGATGTGCCAGCACATGGAAATGCATCCCTAGACATTTCTGGGGACAAGTGGAAGTCCTTTCCTAGGAATTGTAAGAGATAGAGACCGGGGAAGGAGGGTCCAAAGCCCTGGAAATTAAAATTTTCCAGCAGTTTTCTCCTTTCACAGTTGCCCTTCCTGCCCTGGATGAATTACATTCCTTCACTGGGAATTTCCCAAGAGGAGCACAGAAATCCATCACCAGGGGCTGAAAAATCTGGAATAGCAGAAAGAGTTCTGAGATTTTAGGGAAAACTGGGGTTTTTTCCAGAAGTTTTTAAAGGTTTCATTAAAAAGCAAAATGCACAAAGCATCTTTTTATGTACCCTCTTCTAAGAACTGCAGGAGGAATAATTCCTTATTTCTGGGGCTCCTAAATCAGGATCATTGGCAAACACTGGATCTAAGGAATGCATCTTTACAGGAAGGTGGTTGGGTTGTTTTAATTTAATAGGAAACAATCCTGGGAAGGAAAAAATCCAGCACAGGATGGTGGAAAACAGCCCCTTTTTTGCTCTTTAGGGTGCCCTAAAAGCGGTGAGGGCTGGACTGTGCAGGTGTTGAGGAGGGGATGCTCTGATCTGGACATAAAACTCCAGGGAAAACCCAGCCTCCCCATAATTTTAAGGAGTTATCCAAGTGGGAATTTACTTTCTTACAGAATTTCTCTATAGGCTGGTGGAGGTGGGCAAGAACAAAAGAGGTGCTTCCCAAAAGTCGGTGTTCCACACCAGATTCCTGGTGCACTGGAATCACCTCCTGGGTCACCTGGAAACACCTTCCCGGGATCCTGTGAGCCAGGAGAGCTGGAGATTCCCTAAGGCTCCTCATCATTTGGGGTTTGGGTTTCCCACACTCAGCACCCCAAAGCTCCCCAAAGGAGGGAGGGCAGGCTGGAGGAACAGGAGGAGGGACCCTGACCCCAATCCCAAAGGAAGAAGCAGCTCTGTCCCTATGGACACTGGAGGGTGGGAGGAACAGGCTGGGAATCTGGGGGTATCCATGCCCCCAAAGCCCTGGGGTTGGGGCGCAGGGCCATCACTGCAGGAATTACAGCCCCCTGCAAAGTTGGGCTGTGGAAGGGCTGGATTTAGGAAGCACCTCTTAGTTGGGATTCAAATCTAAGCAAATCCCTTCTGGCTTCATTCCAGTCAATGCTGGAAGCTGGGATGAGCTAAAAAAGCCCAGGGAATTTTTCTCCATATCTGTCACCCTGCTGGATGTTCCCACCCATGTCCGGTCCCCTGAGTTGCTCCTGTGTCTCCCACTCCTCACATTTCTCCCAAAAGCCCCAGATGAACATCAATATCTTTTCCTTTTAATTGAGGAGCTTTCCAGGCCTCATTCCATCCCAAAAACCTCACCTTGGCACCTCAGGAGCCTGGAAAATCCCTGCCATCCCCAGAGGATGCATAAAGAGAGTCAGGAACTTTGAGATCCTCTCCAAACTGGAGCAGGGAAAAGCGGGGTGGGATGAGCTGGACTCAGTGCACATGGAAAGGCTTCAGTTTTAAACTGGGGCTGGAAAAGGACAGGAAAACCATCCAGGGCATTGTGTTTTCCATGCTTCAGCATCTCCTGTGCAATATTAAAGATGAGGGAATGATGTCAGGGAGATGATGGGATCCACACAGCCACACATGGTGGGAAACTGAGGCCTGGGAGGGTTTGGCTGGACTGGGAATCTAGAATGGATGGAAATGGGATGAGAACCTTTGATCCAGGTTCCCATCCTGACAGGTGAGGAAATACTGCCTGAGGTATGGGATGTCCCAGGACTTGCTGCAGTCATAAACAGACTTGGATCTGTGGCATGGGGACGTGTTCCAGGCCCTTTCCATCCCTCTCCTTTCCCTCTGGCATCCCCAGGATTTGCTTTCTCCACCGTGAGTCCTCAGGCCTGGAACAGGGATGCCAAGGCAGCAACAACTGGGCTGGGCTCTCCCTGCGCAGCACTCCCACAGTTTGGTGGCTCCTTCTCATGTTTCCCCTCCTTTATCCCACAGTCCATAGAGAGGGAAGAGCAATGTGTTTGGAGATTAAAACCCACCCAAACTCTCCCACCAGGCCAAGGGAAACCCTCTGGGAAGCTCCTTTTTGTCACGGATTGTTTAGGGTGGCTCAGCACGGAGCAGGCACCTCCCATCCCTGGTGTCCAGGCGCTTCCTGTCTTTTAAAATCCAATAGAAAAGGAGCTTGGAAGCAAAACTGTGTCATGGTAGGACACGAAATAGATTGATTCCATAGAGCTGTCAGAAGAGAAAGAAGGCTTTATTTACAATCCCAGCAGTTTCTTTTAGAACACGCTGTGTAAAAAGGTCTGTTATTGCTCCATGGCACTGACACTGCTCTCCATTGGAATAGGAAACAACCCCTGGGACAGTTGTTATGGCAAAGGGAACACTGTTCACTGAACCTGTGCTGAGAAACGGAGAGAGATGTTTTGGAAAGAGAAACTGTTGCCATCTTTCCCTTGGGAAAGGAGCTAGCAATGGTTAGCAAGCTAAAAATTCAGACTCAGAAATGCTGAGCCCACGAACCTGGAGGAGAATCCCCCCTTTTCCCGACCAGAGCATCTCTTGTGGCTGCAGGGCCAGCCTGGGAAGCAGCTGTGCCCCGAGGGAGCCCTGTCCCGCTGTGTTATTGTGAGTGTCACGTTACAAATCCCCTTTCCATGCCCACATCCCAGCGGGGAAATAAACGGGCCAAGGTCAGGACCCTGCCAATAAACAGGAGCCCAGCCCCTGTGGGGCCTCCAGCAGTGCCTGCAGCGGGGCCGGAGGGATTTGCCAGCCCATCCTGCAGATCCTGGCTCAGAGGTGGTCACTGTCCATCCCCACCCTGCCAGGACACGCAAATCCCCCGGGAACAGCAGCCCAGCAGTGCTGGGAGGGGCTGGTGTCACTCACAACCCCTGCAGGTTGATCTGGGATCGATCATCTTGCAGAGACAAAGGGGAATTGTTGGATTTTCCTCAGAAATAATGTCTTCAGCCAAACCCCTTCATTTTCCAGGGAATATTCCTTGGTGAGTATTTGTACAGATCACACTCAGGGGGGTGAAAATACCTTTGGTCAGACTAGAGCGTGGAAGGAAACTCAAAGCTGGAGCTGTGGATCCATTCCTGGCACTCCTCAGGGTGGATTTGCAAAGGGGTTTTGGCATCTGCTGAGGCAAAGGGAATTTTTTGAGCATCCTGGTGGGAGCCAGGGATCTTGAGCAGTAGCAGGGAAAGGGTTAATGTTGGAGTCCCGGGCATGTGGAAAACCCCTCGAGTTTTCTGGGGGGTCCCAGACCCTGGCTGGGACCCCAGGAAAGCATTGCCTTTGACCTGAGTCCATGGGAAAAGCTTCCAACACTCACAGATGAATTGAAAACAACAAAGATTTAAAATAAATAGTAGTTGAGTTTGTCACAGGGTGAAAATTTGCAGTTTTGAGTTTTTAGTATGGAAGTAGATGAGACCAAGATGGAGAATTTTGGGCGGTGTCTCATCTTCTTCTTCTTCTGCTCCATCTCCTGCTGTGACGGTGGCACAGAGACATTGGTAGAGTGGATTTGATGTAGAAATTGCATGTCTAGAATAGGTAGTAGTTATTAGTACAAAACTGTAAACATAATACACTTTAAAAGTTAATTGGGTCAGAAACCTTTAAAACGACCTTGGACTCTCCGTCCATGTTCCTGTGGCTGCTTTCCTTCAGCGCAATGAGACTGCTGTGAGGCCTTGAGATCAGAAATAGAATAAACACCTTGGAAGACTGAAACTACAGGTTCCACTCATCTTTTAAACCCTGGTACAGGACATTAAAAGGAGAAGACCCCTAATAAGGGATTAACAAGGTAAAAAATCCGTCAAGTTAACATGGATATTCCCACCGGAGAAGATCCCATCCCATTGGAGTCACAGGAGCCCATGAGGGAATTATCAGGAGCAGCGTTACCTTCAAGCTCCTCTTCTCCCCATCTTGCCCAGCCCTGGATGCCCCTCCTGAGGGTTTTTCCCCCTAATTAAGGAGGTTCCCTGTGAATGCATGGATTTGTTTTGCTGCGCAGGGTGGGAAAAGGCCAGAGAAGCAAAGAAACTCTCCTATTTCCATGTCCCTTTCCCACAGGTCCCTCCAGCACCTTCTGCCCTTCCATGGTTTGGAGTGAGGGCCCTGGGAAAATATTTGCAGAATAGGGGAGAAAAAAAAAAAAAGGAATTTGTTCACCATAAGGACAGAAATAAAATAATAAAACATGGATATTAGAAAGACAATAGGGTTCAAAGCATTTGGGTTTCTATGGGATCAGGGAGGTGAGGTGCTGGCCAGGCTGGATGGATCTCTGAATTGTCCCAGGCCAGGCTGGAAGGGGCTTGGAGCAACCTGGGATAGAGGAATTTTGCCCTGCTATTGGCAGGGGTGCAACAGGATGAGCTGTAAGTTCCCTTTCAAACCTAAGCACTGTGGGATGCCATAATTCCATCATTCCAGGTGATTTCAGAGCTCCACCCTCACTCAGGTGCAGGTCCCATCACAGATCCCACCACGGGAAGGGCGCAGGATGGAAGGGAGAGTCCAGGAGATTTTGGGTGGTGTCCCTGAAACCCCCATGCCCAAAGAGCCCTTGGGTGCCCTGGGACTGAAATAGGGACCTGCCATGCCTGGGGCCTGCACCCCAAAAGCACCTGGAGGGGGTTGGTAACAGGGAAAACTGAGAGAAGGAGAGAAAAAGAGGAAAAGGGGAAAGGAAGGGCTCAGCAGCACAAAGCTGCTAAGGTCAAGGAGCATCTGGAGCTGGTTTTAGGTCCAGATTGGAGCAAACTTGTAACAGACAAAGTCTGGTTAAACCCAGACTTTCATCACCGCAAACTGAAACTCTGTGGCATCTTTAGGAATCAATAAGGGACACACATTTTGTGGTACATTCATATCATATTTCATATCTACATACGAGCCCATAGAGGACACAAAATTCATATCATATTTGTATCACATTTTGCATCTTCAGGAGTCAATAAAGGACTCACATTTTATATCATATTTTCCATCTTCAAGAGTCAATAAAAGACCCATATATTTATATCATATTCATATCATATTTTGTGTCTTCAAGAGCCAATAAAGGCCCCACATTTCATATCATATTTGTATCATATTTTGCATCTTCAAGAGTCAATAATGACCCATATTTTGGATCATATTTTGTATCTTCAGGAACCAATAAAGGACCAACATTTTGTGTCATATTTGCATCTTATTTCGCATCTTCAGGAGCCAACAAAGGCCCCACATTTTGGGCCATCTTTGTCTCCATTTTCAGCGAGGCCCAGAAGGTTTTGGGTGAGATGCACCCAGCCACATGAGCAGTCCCAAACCTCCCTCTCTCTCTCTCTGTTTCACCTCTCCAAAAAGCAAACGCTGCAGATGCAGAGGAGAGATTTCTGTGGGTCCTGCCATGCTGAGCTCTGGGTGTTGCCAGGGGCACCCAAACCCCGAGCAAACAGCAGTGACTCGGAGCCCTGGGTGACACCAGTTTGGGGTGGATGTGACAAGAACTCTCCTCTCACGTCTGCCTGCAGGTCAGCTCAGTAACAGCTCCTGCTTCAAAGGCTCAGAGGTGGTTTTTTGAGGTTTTTTTGGGGGTTTGGTTTGCAGCTGCTTTGCCCAGGAGCTGAGTGAAACTCTTGAGATCAAGATAAAGGTTGCGTGGCAACCGAGCACCTTGTGATGGGTGAATTATGACACAAACACGATCTGAAACATGGGGCCGTTATTGGCTCCTGAAGATACAAAATATGATCTGAAATGTGGGTCATTATTGACTCCTGAAGATGCAAAATGTGATACAAATGTGATCTGAAATATATGTCCCTTATTGACTCCTGAAATGCAAAATGTGATACAAATATGATATGAAATTTGTGTCCTCTATGGGCTCCTGGAGATATGAAATATGATGCGAATGTACCACAAAATGTGTGTCCTTTATTGACTCCTGAAGATGCTGCAGAGTTTCAGTTTGCTGCGATGAAAGTCTGGGTTTAACCAGACTTTGTCTGTTACAAGTTTGCTCCAATCTGGACCTAAAACCAGCTCCAGATGCTCCTTGACCTGAGCAGCTTTGTGCTGCTGAGTCTTTCCCTCTCCCTCTTCCCTCTTTTTCTCTCATTCCAGGAGCTGGGCCCTCAGGAGTTGGAACCAGAGGAGTCAGTAGAGGGGGAGAGGTTGGACTGGGGCTGCTGCCCCGGTTTAAAGTGGAGGGACCTGGGCTGGTGCTCCTGCTCCAGCTCCTGAGGGTGGAGAAACCTCTGGGATGATGCAGCTGGTGGAGAAAGAGATTTATGAGCTCCAGGTCCTTACTCCAGATTTGCTCCTTGATTAATCCTAGTGGTTGGACTTGATGACCTTCGAGGCCTTTTCCAACCTAAAGGATTCTGTGATTCCAAGATCTTCCCATAAAAACTCGCAGATCTCTGCAAATCCACTGGAAGGGGCTGAGGTTGGAGATGAAAACTCCAAAAGCCCTGGCCCAGAGGCTCAAATAAACTTTCTTCTGGAGGATTTAATCTCTTTGCGGATCAAAGCCTGAATTGCACCATTTCTTCAGAAGAGGGTGGCAAAGAAAATTCCTGCCTGGAAAAAAAGGGAAACTGCGGCACAGGACAGGACTTGAAAAATCCTGGCAAGCTGAAACATTCCACATTTATAGGAGGATTTTTGGAGCACATATCCTGGTGGAATAAACCAGGGCCTGGTGATAAACCAGTAAGAAAATAATCCTGTGTCCAGGGAAACTTGGGCTGCTGGATCAGGGGAGGGATTTGTGCTGGAAAGGTCAAGCTCAGCTCCAAAAATCAACCCCTTGTTTGGCCAGATTCCCCCTTTTCTGGAGGCAAAGGAGATTTTCCCATGAAAAGCCATGTTTTGCTCATTAAGAGGAGAAGCTGCTCTGCCTGTTCAAATATCCTTATAAATGCTGGATAAATAAATCCTAAGGGATCTGTTTAATAAATGATATTTTTAGGCATACTCAGCAGGTCCCTTTTGCCCCTCGGTGAAATTCAGAGGATGCCTGGGAGCAGCAGGAATTTCAGAGGAAAATGAATTCTCCTCTTCCTTGCCATTCCCTTTCCCTCCCAATCCAGGTGCTTCTTTAGGAACCTCTAGGATCAGAAATATTCAAATTTTCCAGCTTTCTTTTCATGGGAAAGCTGGGAAGGACGCATCCACCCCCAGTGACAATTTGCATTTCGTGAAATCCTGATTTTCCGCAATCCATTAATTTTTATTGTGATTGGCCACAAGTCCTTCCCCTCCACGAGGAAATGTTTAAAAGGTCTCAGAAGGAAATTTTTGGATCTAATTCCACTCAAATACCACCAAAAAAGCAAAGAGCCCCCACCTTTCTCTCCAGTTTTCCAAGCAGGGAAGGGCTGGAGCATCCTGGGCTGAAGGACTTTGCCTGGATTCCCTCTTTGCCTGTTCTCACACAGAAAAGTGGTTTATTAATGAAGCCTGGTGGAATTATATCCCTTCCTCATACTCCTGGAAAATTCCACAGGCTCCAAATGAATGGAACTGGTGCATTTGATCCCCATTTTCCCCCAACTCTATCCCCCCACTCCAAATTTCCTCCTCCCCACCTCATAAAAGGATTTTCTCCCCAAGAAATGCTGTTCCTGCTTTGCTGATGGGGTCAAGACCTNAAATATCCCATTCCTGAAGGGCACCTCCTTAAAGAAACTCTTGGATAATTTAAAAAATGAAGCAGGTGAGACTGGGAGCACTTTTGTCCGCACAGGGATCCTGGCAACCTCTGGATTTGGGCTCTTTTCCCAAAAAACCACTGCTCCAATTGAGATGATGGGCCAGAGGCAAAGCTGAGCTGGGCAGTATTTCCTTGGAAAAATGGAGGAAAAAGGGGGAAAAAAATCCTGTTTTTTTCATGTCAGCCTCTGCCCCACCACCCAGCTGTGTCCAGGTGTCTGGGCAGATGGGGAAAATTCACCTGAAAATGGAAAATTCCTTTTTTTTTNAATTTTTATTGTGATTGGCCACAAGTCCTTCCCCTCCACGAGGAAATGTTTAAAAGGTCTCAGAAGGAAATTTTTGGATCTAATTCCACTCAAATACCACCAAAAAAGCAAAGAGCCCCCACCTTTCTCTCCAGTTTTCCAAGCAGGGAAGGGCTGGAGCATCCTGGGCTGAAGGACTTTGCCTGGATTCCCTCTTTGCCTGTTCTCACACAGAAAAGTGGTTTATTAATGAAGCCTGGTGGAATTATACCCCTTCCTCATACCCCTGTAAAATTCCACAGGCTCCAAATGAATGGAACTGGTGCATTTGATCCCCATTTTCCCCCAACTCTATCCCCCCACTCCAAATTTCCTCCTCCCCACCTCATAAAAGGATTTTCTCCCCAAGAAATGCTGTTCCTGCTTTGCTGATGGGGTCAAGACCTTTCTTTTTTAGTTTTTTTTTCCCTTTTTTAATCCATTTTATTGCCCCCGGGGAGGGAGGTTTTCCATCTGGGAACTGTGTAATGCAATCCAAAAATAACAGCACGGCTGCTCCCTCCCTGTGCCCCCAGAGCCCTGGAAGGGACCACCATCATCCCTCTGGAATGATGGAGAGATGGGGAAAACCCTGCCCAAATCCTAATTCATAGAAATAGATTCGATATATTATGTATATGATGTACAATAATCATTCTATGTATTGTATATATTAAATACTTGTAAATAATAAGCATTGTAATGTATAAATGTTATAAAATAATATTGAATAATTGTAAATTTTCTTTAATAAGGAGATATTTATATATGGAAATACCTACTGAATGAATATCTATNTTTTTTTTTTTTTTTCATTTTTTACCAAACTCCTGAGTTTCTTGCTGTTCCTCATACCCCCGCAGGAATCCCAGGCTCCCTGGAGGCATTAGATCCCACCCGGGACCCTCCCAAATCCCCAGAGCTGGGGAGGAGGTGCAGGACAGCAGCTCCACCCTCGCGCTCAGCCCTGGAATTCTGACTCAGCCCCTGGTTCAGCCAGCAGGAAGCAGGGATGCTTTATCCCAAAATGGGGGTGCTGGCAATCCCCTCCTGCTCCAGCTCCTGCTTGCCAGGCTCCTGTCTCCCGGATCCATCTTCCCTACCTGCTGCCTTCTCCTCCTGAAAAGGGAAAAGCCATAAAAATCTGGGGGGCCACTGCTGCATCCTCAGCTCCTGCCACCCTGGGAATTCCCTGGGAATGGAGCACCCCCACCCACCCGCCTGCACGGGCACAAGATCTGGAAAAACAGCATCCTCTGGGCTGGAGGTGAAGATGAATTCCTGAGCTGGGACATCTTCAGCTGGATCGGGGTGTTCAGAGCCTGCTCCTGGATGATTCAGGGAACGATGCTCAGCACAGCCCAGGACATTCCAAAGGGCAGGCTGGGGCTCAGCAGGGGGATGCTGAATGGAGGATTCCCTGTGCAGATCCCTTCGGATCACGGCACTGGTGTGCACCCCTTGGAAGAACACATTCTGAACCCAAACCTTCCCAAATGCCTCAACCCTCCAGCTGAAATATCTCCCGGAACAACCCAAGGACAGCCCTGGCTTAGGAGAGCTTCTCCAGCCTGGGCTCTCAGCCCACAGCCCTGTCCCAGGATTTGGGGTGCCTTGAGTCCTTCCCAACCAACACAGAGGGGGGAAACAGGGAGGCTTGGAATCAAGAGAACAGAATCACAGAATTCCAGGATGGTTTGGGTTGGAAGGCACCTCAAAACTCATCCCATTCCACCCCCTGCCATGGGAGGGACACCTCCCACTAATCCAGGCTGCTCCAAGCCCTGTCCAGCCTGGCCTTGGGCACTGCCAGGGATCCAGGGGCAGCCACGGCTGCTCTGGGCACCTGTGGTGGTGCCCACCCTCCCAGGGAACAATTCCTGCCCAATCTCCCATCCATCCCTGCCCTCTGGCAGTGGGAAGCCATTCCCTGTGTCCTGTCCCTCCAGACCCAGGGAAGCTGCTGAGGACTGACCCAGCTCGTGCCATGTGCTTATCCCCAACCCCTCCACACCAGGGAGGGTGTGAAAAGGATGGCAAAGGGGTTTGGGACTGGTAATTCCATGTGGAGCAAAGAACATTTTGGGAAGCCACTCTGAGGATGGACTGTAGATCTGCATGAGAGTTATTCCCTTGGATTTCCAACAAAATGTCCCTGCATCCTCTCCTACCCCCCGCCCAAGGCTGTGGAGATGCCAGAAGGAAGCAGGCACTGAAAGCCACCCCAAATTCTTATCCGGCCCACACTAAAAATGCTGCCTCTGCTCTGCAGCATTCTGTGATTCCATGATCACAGGCACTCTGCAACCCCTAGAAACAGCTATTTTTGGAGGTAAATGCCATCCTTAACAAAACTGGATGTTTCCCATGAAAAACTGGGACAGGATATGATGGCCAGAGTGGCAGAGGGGGAATACTTTATTATCTGTTTATATCTCAATTACATATATATATATTTAATCTCTATCATATATTTTATATAGCTCATATATTTAATCTCTATCATATATTTAACTCCCAAATCCCCAAGGAAGATGTTTTCCAAGTCACCTTCCCCATTCTACCCTTTGTTCAACCGGTTGTGGCTTCCAGGCAGGAAATAAAACTCAAATATTTTGCCTCTTGCAGCCAAACTCAACCTTTATTTACTTTAGAAACATGGCTTGCAAAGTAACTCATAAATCCCTCATCTCCCAGAGCTTCCAGAGCTCCTGGGAACATCATTTTCCTTTGAAGTGGAAAGTGGGAAAAGCAAAGGTTGGGAAAAGAGGCTGGTCCTTCATAGCCCAGTTTCCCCTCCCACTGCGCCTCTCCCCCTTCAGAGTTTCCAAAGGGTTTCTTTCCAATTTTAAAATGAGTTTCACTCCTTGGTTTTGGTTCAAAAGGTGCAGGAGAAAGATCCCAACCCTTCAGATTCACGGTTCCTCCCATAGGTGTGCTTTAAGAAAAGAAGGGAAAAGGAAACATTTGGCTGTTTTCTCCTTATTCGAGGAAGGATAGCAGACAAAGTGTTAAAACCGAGCTTTTTGGTGTTATTTTGGGAAGCAGAGCTGACCCTCGGCACAGCCAGCACCGCTAGAGGGCCCAGAAAGTGCTTTAAGTGATGCTGGTGCATTCTTTGTGCTTATGATAATATCCAGTGCCCTAAAAATTGCTTGTGCATCACTCGATCCCTTCCAAAAAAATTATAATTAAATAAAGTCCCAGGAGTTACTTGGGAGGATTTTTATATCAAGGCTCCTCCAAGGCTCCTGCAACAGCAAATCTCACACATTTCAGCCCGTTTGCAGCTGCCAATATAATTATTTTATTTATAATCCATATTTTGGGCACATTTGTGCCTGTTTAAAGTTATTTGGGATCAAAAGCACTTGCATGGAGGTCATTCCTCTTCCCAGGCTGGAATTCAGCTCACAGTGATCCTCCTGCCATGGATAATTCCTGAGGGCTGCAGGACCTTCCTGGCAGCTAGGGATGAACAGTGATAATCAGTTCTCCTGGGATTTTTTAAACTCTTTTTCCATGGAATGAGGAAGGGAACAGTTTTTCGTGCCATTCTTCTCTTGAATATTTGGGTTTCAGCTCAGCAAATAGGGAGAGAAAGCCCCCCCAGGAGCAGTCTGGGGGTGTTCCAGGCCCGGGAGCAGGGAGCAGGGATATTTCCGAGTAGGGATGTTGGGAGATGTTATCCCAGCCATTATCTGTCATTCCCGATTGAAATCTGTGCCTCCAGCAGCCTCTGCCCCTCCCGGAGCATCCCCAGGGAACAGCACTAAGAGCTCAGGCGGCTCCTCAGGAACACCATTAAGGATTCGAGATGGGAAATGGGATATTTATGGGAGCAGTGATGGGGGAGGTCAAACCCAGAGAGCAGAGCAACCCCCAGCCCTGGTTCTGACCTAAATTTGGGAACTCCCAGAGCCAAATCCATGGAGATCTCAGTGATGCTTCCAGCAGTGTTCCAACCACATCCCAGCCAGTGGTTAAAGAGCCTTCCAGCAGGAGTGCGAGGCCCAGGGGATGGTGTCATTCCTGGAGCCTCTCCGGGGTGGGAAATCCAGCACAGGCAGGAATTAATTCCCATTCCCAAAGTGCCTCTCCAAGGTGGGAATTCCAGCACACACAGAATTCCCATTCCTAGAGACTCTCCAAATTGGGAAATCCAGCACGGGCAGGAATTAATTCCCATTCCCAGAGTCCCTCCAAGTTGGGAAATCCAGCCCACCAGGAATTCCAGCCACGGACCCTGTCGGGAGGCAGCTCCCAGCGGAGCAGCTTCCAGAGCATCCCCGTGCCGGGCCCGTGCCAGGGCCAGGGCGCAGGAAGGGGCTGGGCTCTCCTCCAGAGCCATCCCGGGGCTCTCGCCGGGGCTCCTGAGCAGCCAAGATGTTTCCTGGAATTCTTGCCGGCCCTGACCCGGCTTTGGTTATCAGGGTGCTGTGGCTGGGCTATCGCTGACCTTCCCCCCGAGCCTGGGCTGCAGCATCCCCTGCTCTGGGGTTTATCTCTCCGCGGATTTTGCTTCCTTTGACGTCTTTGGATGAGCAGAGGTGGCTCTGTGGGCTAGAGGAGGCAGCAGGGGAGGATCGCAGCCTCCCATGTCCTCAGGAAGCCTGGGCACAGATAATCAATCCTGTGGGATGCTGGAGGAGGGTGGGAATCCTGCTGCCTCCACTCAGCTTGGGAAGAGCAAATTCCATTGTGCACATCATCCATGAGCTCCCAAACCCCCTGTTTAAACTTGCATTGATGTAAGGTCCTGGAGAATCCTGGAAGGGTTTGGGCTGGAAGGGCCCTCAAAGCTCATCCTGTTCCAACCTCTGCCATGGGCAGGGACATCTTCCCCTCTCCCAAACTGCTCCAAGCCCCGTCCAGCCTGGCCTTGGACACTCCTGGGGTGGAGATCCTGGATAAATGTCGGGTGTTCCTCTGGAGTGCTGGGAGGCTTGGGGTGCAGCAGAGCTGTGACCCTTCCCCCAGCCTGTCAGGATGTTCAGAGTTAAACCTTGGTGGGGATTTAAACCCAACCAGGCACTGGGTCCCCCGAGCCCCTTCCACAACAAATCAGCACCCATGGATGATTCACCCCTTTTTGGGGAGAGGGAACCCCAAATCTGGCAACAAGGAGCTGTAGCTCCCAATCCCGAACCCCAGCTCCCACTGAATTACCCAGCCCTGCAGAGAGCCCAGCCTTTAACAGGCCCTTCCAACCCAAGCTGTTCCAGGAGCCAGTGACTTTCTGGGGGTTCCCCATGTGCTTTGGGAGCACCATCGCCCCACAAGCCCCATTACCCTGCAGGGTCCGGCTGCAGCCCCAAAGCCCAGGGGCCGAGCTGCGTCAGCACCCGCGGGGCAGCCTTGGCCCTGCGCTCGTGCTCTCCAGCCTTTTCCATCCTCCCGCTGCCCATTGTTCCCCAGCCTGGCCCTGACCCCGGGTATTTTTAATCCCCCTTTCCGGGCCGGCATTGTGTGCCGGGCCCTGCATGAGCCCGGCTCCGCTCCTGGCTTCCGCGCTTTCCTGTTTACAGCGCTCGGGCGGAGCCGGCCCGGGCCCTCCTCGGAGACCTCCGCACAATTCTGCCTCTCCTTCCAGCGGGGACACAGACAGTGCCTTGGGATGGATCCAGCGAAGCCTTAAAGCCCCCTGGAGTTTGGGAATAGTTGGGTTAACCAGAGATGAGCTCTAAAACACCCTATTGCTGTTGCCACCAAGTCAGGCACTGCACCAGCTTCAAACTCTGGAGAGTTTGTCCTGTGACTGCTCAGGCAATAAAATCTGGGCTATCTCAAGTTCTTCTACCTCCCTGAACCACTTTGTGACCTCAAAACCACATCCAGGCTCAGATTTGGGCTCCAAATGGATTTTTTTGTCTCCTAGAGCAGGCAGTGCTGTAGCTCAGTAGGCCATGGCCATGCCTTGACACAGGCAAGCCTTGGATGGGTTTTATATTTTAAAAAGTAGAAAAAAGAACTCCATTCTGTGCTGATCCTGTGTGCAGAACTGTTCATTCCAGCAGCAGAGACCTTTTCCACAGATAGTTTTTGTTGTTGGAGGTAAATCAGCGCTGGCAAGGAGCAGAGCTGGGGCTGCCAAGGGCTCACAGTGACCTCTGTGACAGAGCTGGGCCACAACAGGATGGGCTTTGGGCTCTCTGCTGCAGGGCTTCGGTTCAGGCTGACAAAAAAGAACTCGGTGTTTAATGGGAAAAGGTGTGGCAAGAAAATCAGACCTGACCCCGGCTCCAGTTGATCTTGCTCGGGCGGGTAGATGAGTGTGAGGGATCCCCAGCCCTCACTGCAGTGCTGTCCCGGCAGAGGGAGAGCCAAGGCAGAGGGAAAAGGTGTTTTACTCATGCCACAAAGAGGGAAAATTGCAAAAAAGAGGCAAACCAACCCCTGGGTTTGCTCTGAACAGGGTGGGCAGAAGGGTGGCCCGTGCCCACCCTCGTCCTCTCTGCACTGCACAGGGGATTTATCCCCATTTCCCCAGTTTTTTGGTGACCAGAGCCATCAGTAACCCCACGGTTTGCAGAGGTTACCTCAGGGCCAAACCCCAGCCCGTACCAGCACCCTGAGCAGCCCCTGGAGCCTGCAGCAGCCCCTGCCCCGGGAATGGAACAAAGGCAAACACCAACCCTGCCAGCGTTAATCTCCCCTTGCACTAGCCGGGTGGAGCCAGCGCTGCAGGAAACCCCCATTCCAGGCCATTCATTAATCCAAACTGGATAAATCATTATCTCTGCTGCCTGTCCCCAGCCCTCAGCCTCGGCTCCAGGTGGGGACGTCACTCGTGGCCTCCATCCATCCCTAGAGGAACTCGAGGCGTGTTTTCCCCTCGGACGTGCGAGCAAACAATGGCCCTGACTCACAGGGCTGCAAGGTTTGTGTGGGTTTTTCCTGGTCCCAGCCCGTCCAGGAGAATTTCCCCTGAAATCCCACCTGCAGCCATGGCAGATGTGCAGAGCCCACGGCTGTCACTCCACATTTATCCTTTATCTGCCCCTGACAGGCCAGGCAAATAGAATTCCAGATGTTTCCTACCCCGGAGCCCAGCCCAAGGTTTTGGGGTTTTTCGCTGTTGTTTTGGGTTGTTCAGTGTTTGCTCAGCTCGCCAGGCACTGGGACATCTGGAGAGAGCAGCTGCCTGCAAACGTTGATTTTTTTTCCCCCAAAATAGGAAAAAAAAAAATTCCATGCAGCTCCTGTTAGTCAATATTTAATATAAAAATAAAATCTCATGTGCTGTCGAATTCGTTAGGTCACTGCTAACATTATTTATGGGGAGGAGGATGGATAACAGGAATAATCCCACATAAAGGAGGCGGTGGGATCACACCAGCCCTCATGTAAGGATCTGAATTCCCCTTGCAGGGAATGGCACCAGGGTGGAGGTCAAGCTGAAGGCTGGTGCATGCACTCCACAGGTTTCCCTGATCCCTGGGAGGGATGGGATCAAACAGCTCCCAGAATGGTTTTGGATGTGTTGGTTTTGGCAGAATGAGAACTCCTAAAAGAAACAAATATTAAAAAAAAATAGATTTTAGTTTTCACTTTTTAATTTTATTTTAACTCTGAAGCAAAATATTTTCCATGGGAAGCCCATGTCTGGCTGTCACTGTCTGCAAAGTGGAGCTGATGAACCTGATCCAAACATCCCACCCACAGCCTGTGCCAGTGTGGGCTGGAGTTCCTCGGGCCTGGGATTCTTCCCTCCTCTGCCAGACCTGCTCCAGGCACTGCAAACTGAGCTTTGCCAGCAGAAATCCCACCCTGCGTCACCTCCAGCCCCCCAAAAACTTCTGCAAAGCAGCAGCTGGGGAAAGGACTCCTCGGAAGTGCTTCTGGGGGAACTGGTGCATCGAGGAACATGGGGTGGTGGGATGGGGGAGTTTCCCACAGGAAAATGTGGATTTTCTCAGGGCAAAAAGCAGGATGGTGCTGGCAGCCTGCCTCAGATGAGCTGGGAAATTGGTGGAGGTGAAACTGGAGATGCACATCCCTTCCAGATGGCAGCCAGGAGGCTGCTGAAGTGCTGGGATTCCACCATGGGGTTATGCCAAGTATTTTCTCTGCATTAATGCCCACTTTGGACTTTCCTGGGTGAGCCCCTGCACCAGTCCCCAGCAGTGCAGGTGGTTCTGGTGCTGTGGATGAAATCTCCGGAGACAGAGATTCCTTCTCTCATTTGGAGGAAAATAGAAGACCTGAAGTCTGCAGTCACAGATCCATGGAACCATGACTAGTTTGGGTTAGAAGGGATCTTAAAGAGCACCCAGTTCCATCCTGCTGTGAGCTGGGACACCTCCCACTATGCCAGGTTGCTCCAAGTCCCATCCAGCCTGGCCTTGGACACTGCCAGGGATGGGGCATAACTTCATCCCTAATTAATAAAGGGAAGCAGACACAGAACAGGGTCACACATTGACAGCATGATTGAGACACCCCCCAGTTCCTCCATGTCCAGGGGAGACTTCCCAAAGCATCCCTGCTCTGTGGCCATCTAGCCCTGCTGGGTTCATATGGAACATCTGAATAAACAAGAATTAAAGGGATTGGAAAGGGAAAGCTCTTTATTTCACTGCCTGGTGAGGGGCAGCTATAGGCAATGCAATTCCCCTTTCATTATATGCAGGTCATTAGAAAGAAACACACGAGCTGTGGGCTCCTTCCCCTCATGGCCATCGAGATGGGGCCTGGACAGCTGTTGGTTTCTTTATCTTGTGGCCATCACTGAGCGTGGGATCCACCCCACTTGGTGCAGGTCACTGCAGTTGCATTGAGGTGACATGGGACACTGCTCCAAGATCCATGGAATTGCAGGAGGAGCTCCAAAGTGCTCTGCAACCTCCTTGGGTTGTTGGGAGGAGCTGGTCCCATGTCCACGTCCTCCCTGCACCGAGCCAGCAGGGGCTGGGAGCCCTGGGGAGCAAACTGGGACACACAGGTTCCCTTTTTCTGAGAGGGAATCGGCCTCAGCTCTTGGCCGTAACAGCCCCGGGATCATCCAAAGCCCTTGGAGCTGCTGTGTCCCAGGCCCATCCCTGCAGAGCCCCCACCAGGAACTGCCCAAGACCACGGGGAACCTCCCCTGCACTGCCCTGGCCCTGCAGGACCCAGGAAAGCAGAGCTGCCTTTGGAAACTCAGCAGCTTTTCCCTGCCCTCGTTGGGCGGGACATGGAAACAAGGCCAGGCCTGAGCCCCAAACCATCCCCAAAGCCTGGCTGGATTCACAGAGCCCACGCAGCGCCCACACAAAGACACCCATTCAGCACACGGGGACACCCAGCCTGGGGGTCCCAAGGGACACAGGGACACCGGCCGGACCTCCTGAATCTCTTTTAGATCAACACCTTTATTGTGTGGATGGGGTCCAGACTGGTGGCTATCAGCGGACATGGGCTGGTTGGGGTGTTTCTGGAATATCAGTAGGTTTTTCGAAGGTTTCGGCTCCTCGGTGACACTACTGGCTCGGTGACACTACTGGCTCACTACTTCACCTGGGTGCAGCAGAGAGCCAAGGCTTTGTGAGGAACATCTGCCCAGCCCCAGCCTCCCCACATTTGGCCCCACAATTCTGGCTTCCCAAGAGCACCGATTTGTTTTAAACATCAATTTTGAATGCAAAGGTGTCTTCAGCACAGGTGATGTTGCCCTGATTTTTTCAGCCTTCTCTTCTGTTCCAGTTTCATGTTGTAGGTTCTTTCTCACACTCTGGTCTGTAAACACCAGCAAATGTTTATCATAACTTCAAGGTAGTTTACATTCTTTGTCTTAGAGCTATGGACAGCTGATGGAAAGTTGTCTTGACCAACGGGATGGGGAGAGGTGTCAGCCTTCTCCCCCAATCCCTGGCCTTTGTAGATATACTATATATGGAGTCAGACTTTCACGTAAAGTAGAGTTTTAGTTCATGCCTTCTGATCAAAGTGTGAGTGTGTGTTTGTGTGTGTGTGACGAACTGTGTCACAGGTATGGCAAGAAACACCTGGACAATCCATGGCAGATGTTTCTAGATGGCTCCATGGAGCATTTCCAGGATCAGTGATTTCTTTTACCCATGGTAGGGGAAGAGGTGTCATTTATGGGACGATTTTCCTTCCTGTAAAAAGATCCCAAATCCAGCTCTGCTGCCCTCCAAGACAGGATGATGTTCCAGGGTAAACAGGATCACTGCATGGATTTGATGGGAAAAGGGATTTAGAGGAGATTAGCTTCTCCAGGGGAATCCAGAGTGTTCTGAAGGAGGAGTTTTGCCCAGGATAGGGAAGGACGTATCATTTACAGGGTGGGTTTTCCTTCTCGTAAAGGGATTGAGATGAGCAGGCGAGCTCTGAGCACATGGGATAAAGACAAACAGGAGATGTGAACAGCAAAGATGGGAAGAAGCCAAGAACATGGATTTGTGGACATTTCAAAGCTGGGAAGTTGGTGGATAAATCCCACAAGAACCCATCCTTTTTTTCCCCTGTAAGGGCCTTTCTTCCCTTGTTCAGCTGGAAGCAGCTTTGGACCGAAGGCATCTCAGTATTCCAGGATTCCCATAAAATATCCTTCGTTCCACTCCAAAGGAGAGGTGGTGGTGGCTCCCTGTGCCCAGAATGGGGGAAGGAAGAGCAAGAAGGGTCAGAGGAGGGAAAGTGGTCCATGATATTCCTGGAATGGGGTGGGGAGGACTTGCAGAACTCTAAAGATGCCAAACAGGGCTGCAAAGCCTGGGCACTCAGGAATTCCCTGCAGCAGGGGAAGTTTGGGCAGAAATTTACATTTAGGGACTAAAACCGAAAAGAATTCCTTTTTTTTCTTTCTTAATTAAGTATTCCTCTGGTGCGGAAGGAAACAAGTCCCCTGGAAATCTCTGAGATTCCAAATAAAAACCTCTGATTTCCCAAACCCTCTAATTTCCATTCATGTTGCAACATCCCTCTTCCCACACCAGGAAAATCCAAGTCCTTTCCCCACCAGCCCTCTCAGAAAGTTCCCCAAACCCTGAGCCTTCCCCCCTTTATTCCCTGGGGGATCATCCAGGCTGGGAGGAATCAGGGTAAGCAGGATATTGTTGGGATGGGAGGATAAACACGGCTGGGAGGAGGGGATGTGCACAGGGGACTGGCATCTCCTCATCATCCACAGGGAACAGGGACATCAACAGGAACCCCTGGGGGCCCTGGGCAGGCTGGAAAAAGTCCAGCTTGAGGCTGTGGAATTCCAATTACTCCTGCAAAACCTGGCTCTGGAGATGTTCAGCTTAAATCCAGCGTCCTTGGGAACACATCCATCATGTCCAGCAGTGTCTCAGTGCCACCAGTCACGAGGAGCATCCACAGAGAACTTCTCCCATTCCTGCCTCCATTTCCCCAGCAATTCCATTGGGATTAAGGATCTTTTCCACCCTGGAAAAGTGAACCCAAGGTTCACTTTTGGATACAAATGTATTTGCGTGGCACAAAGGATGCATTTCATTAATACAATTTTTAATAGAGTTCCAGCTTTTTAGAGCTTAATCCTCATAAGAAGGGGCCAGCAGAGAGGGTCTGCACCGGGAGCCATCAGAAATCCAGCACAAAGTTCTTTTTGGGGAACAGGCATGGAAAGAAGGGGGTCTTGGGTTATTTTCCAGTGTTTCCTTGTGTTCTCCAGTTTTGGTGGATATAAAGATGCCCAGGATTTTTCCCTGGTGCTGTTAATCCCTTTCCAACCATTCACTGAACAGAAAAGGGAGGAGAAGGACCAAAATCCACCAGGAGTCAACAGCAGGGAGGGGACAGGAGCTGCCAGTATTGATACAACATAAATAATAGGCAGAGTGGCTTTGGAAAAGGAAAAAATTCCAGAGAAATTCCAGAGTAAAGCAGGAGAGAGCTGGGATAAAGCCTGGTGGGTTCCCCATCCTCTGCAGTCATGGGGGCAGGACCAGGAGCTCTCCGTGCTCAGCCCAGACATAAAGAACAGGACAATTTGGGAAGTGCAGGATGGATTTCCTCCCAAGGCCCCTTTGGATTGTCTCACCAGTGCATTACATCCTCTAAAGCTTATAAATCAATTAACTCGGGCCTGCTTAGCTAATTAGAGCTGCTTACACTTCTAGCTAATAAAATATTTGTCATTTCTAAGGCACGTGGGAGTTTTTCTTCAGCTTAACACAATCACCCTGACAATTCCTGCAACTGAAGACATTCCCAGAAGCATTTTTTGCCAGAGGTAGGAAAAATCTGATTAGGTAAGATGACAAAAACTTGCATTCCTGTAGTTTTTCCCTGCTGGAGTGTGGATGGATGGAAATGATGATCCAGCATCACTCCCATTGGTAATCCAGAAGTGGGGATGGAATTTGGAGGAAATTTTGGGATCAAGTGTGCAGAGATCTGTTGGACACATCCACATGATGGATTTCATCATTTTGGCTTCATCCTTAAGCCAAGCCTTGCTGATCTTGAGAGGATTCAAGCTCACCTGCCTGGTTTTTGGTGTTTATTCATCTCCACATGTTTAATTCAACAAAGGAAAAAGAAACTCTTTGAATGTGCTGCTGCATCCAAATGCTTTTTTTCCCCCTTCTATCTTCCCTTATTTTTTAATGGACTTAATAAAGACGGAAATGTATCAGCCAAGTCCAGCCCATGTGGCTTTAATAACTCAATTTAATTAACATCTCCCAAACTGTCTTATTAAAACTAAATTAAATCCTGATTTGAGAGGTTTAATAGATCACCCAGACCTTGTGCAGAGACAACTGCAGCTGTGGGAGTGCCAGCAAAAGGAGCTGAGCTTTTCCCTGCTCACCTTTGCAGGGCCAGAGCTGCTCCATCCCCCATTCCCAGGCTGCAATCCAGGTCTCCTGCCGGGATAAATCAGTGTTCATTCACTGGGGCTGGACACAGCCAGGGGGTGGAAATAGGCAGGAGCTCCCTGAGTCCCGAGTTTATCCTGGAAGACAGGAAAAGCTGCCAACACAGAAAATTATACAGAATATACAACCTTTTCCATGGCTTTTTAAAATCCATTTACCTAAACCACATTTTTATAAGATTGTTTTTTGACTTATAAAAAAAAAAAAACACGAAGATGTTCAGGTTAAGTAAGAATTATCCTAAAAATGGCCCTGTTTGCCATACATGCTTTGTGGGGAGGGAGTTTGGCTTTGGAGTTAGGTGGGAACTCACCATTTTTTGGAAGGGAAACAGGGAGCAACAAGAAAACACCAATGTGTTTTGGAAATTTTTGCTCCCAGCAAGGAAAGTGCTGCTCCATCGGCCTCTTTTGTGGAGGAGCTGGTGCCTTGCCCCCATCCTTCTGTGCCCTTTTTCTATTTCCCTTTCCCCCTTCCTGCCTCCTGGGGGGTTCTGCCTTCCCCCTCTCCTCCCCAGCTTCCCTGGATGCTCTCCCTCCAGAAAACCTCCAGGAGCTGCTTCTGGTGCTGCTTTTCCCCAGCAAGGCTCCAAACCGGAGGGCTGAGGGCAGCATCTGCTCTCCATCCCCGTGCCCGGCCGGGCTGAGCCCTGCTCGGGTCTGATCCCTGCGGGGGCGCTCGGCACCAGCCCCGGTGCCATCCCTGCTCCCACACCAGAGGGTTGGAGGCCAAGGGAGCTGCTGGGGCGAGGCTGAGCAGCCCCAGGGTGCTGCTGGGGGCACCCAGGAGCTCCAGGGTGGCCGGGCAGGGCTGGAGCTGCTCCCTGAGGGTGCCCCAAGGAGGGGCTCTGGGGAGGGCGTTCGGCAGCAGGGCTCAGCTGCTGCTCTCAGGGGATCTGCCCGTTCCGGGGGGGTTGGAGCTCTAGAAATTTCAGATTTAGGATTTTAGTGTGTAGTGATGTCTGAGAGCCAAGATAGGGAACTTTGGGTGTGGATTAGTTGTCTTTTTGCACCTTTTTCTTCCTTCTTTTTCATGAAGCTGGGTAGTTTTCTGTAGTGAGGTAAAAGAAGTCGGCATTGCAAGTTTCAGGTTTCAGATCCTAATTAGATTAGTAAATAAATAATATATAAATAATATAGCATAAGTAATATAGATGTCAACTGTTTATTAGATAATTAAGACTTAAATAGCCTTGAATAAAGACCATTTTAGCTCACTCTCCCAACTTGTTAAAGAGAGCTCGCATCTCATAAGTTTGTAATAGATAAAGATAATAAACTTCAGAGTAAGACTTCAAAAACAACATCTCCTAAGTTTTATTCGCCGTAACCTTAGAGCAGAAAAGAGCCAAGAATGCCCACGTATGGGAATGGTGGGAATGGCATCCCCAGGGACCATGTCAGCCTGGAAAAGGTCTCGGCTGACCCAAGGAGACGCCGCCCCACAGGGCCCGAGCAGAGGCCTGGGGAGTCGTGCAAGTGCCCAAATCCCTTCAGTCCAGCTGGCCACGGGTCAGCACCCCGGGGAGTGGGAAGCCCAGTGAGTCTTTTCTCTGGAAAGTCTGGGATTCGTTCATCTGTGAGCCCAAAAGGTGCCCCTGCCCATCCAGACCAGCCCCGCGTGTCAGCCAGCAGCGGCTCTCCTGGCCCCCCGGCTGCCAGGATGGCTCAGACTCCGGGGCAAATAAAAAGGATCTAAACCCAGACTTAAACCACACTAATTAGTTAAACCCCCACTGATTCATCATCTGCTAGTAAAACAGTGACTTTAAACCAGCAGCTGCTCATTTTGCAATTCTACTGACGAGGGTTTTCCATCCCTGCTGACGTTGGTGGAGTTATATCACCTGGAAATCTTCTCCCAGTGTGTGTGGAGCAGCGTTGTTTACTGAAGAGTCTTAATCCTCCATTTACAGCCCCTCTGCTGCGAATCTGTGCTGAAATCAAGAAAGGCATCTTAAAAAAAAAAAAAAAATACCACACCAAAAAATCCTTTGTAAGCGGAAGGGAAGGAGCTTTGAATCATTGAGTGCTGGAAAACTTCTCTCATCTATTTATTCCTGGGCCTGACATCTCCCAGAAAAAAAATACCCATCCACTTTCCAAACTCCAAGAGGGGTCTGGAAAGGTTAATCCTGGCACAACTTTACCATCAGCCGTTCTGGAGGCTGTTTCTCCATGGAAAATGTTATCTTGGGTTGGGCTGGGGTGTCCCTGGGTGCTGCAGGGCAGGAGGAGGATTAGCCCCGAGCTGTGTTTGCTGCTAACTCCATTAATGGTGGGAGATAAGGATCGTGTGATAATTG
This sequence comes from Donacobius atricapilla, assembly GCA_013397315.1. Taxonomy (NCBI): domain Eukaryota; kingdom Metazoa; phylum Chordata; class Aves; order Passeriformes; family Mimidae; genus Donacobius; species Donacobius atricapilla. The sequence goes on along the minus strand of WBMY01011570.1, from coordinate 35,744 downwards.
CAGCAGGAAAAGAGAAACATTCCCCGTTACAGCTCCAGCCTTGGGGGACAACTCCCTTTCCCCTAAAAGCATTGGGGGAAAACTCCCTTTGCCCTAAAAATCGCTGGGGGGAAATGCCCCAGCCCCTAAAAAACGCGGGGGGAAAATCCCTCGTTCCCTGAAAAGCATTAAAAAGTTGGCAGGAAACCATCACTGAGTTTTTTTGTGGCACGACACCTTCCAGACGCTGCCGGGACTTTTCCCAAAGAGGATTTTGGGGAGTTCTGTCCCCACCTATGGGCTGCAGTTTGTGTGGTGGTGGCTTCACCGAAAGGTGTCACCTCCACCAGGTTCATCCTGGTGACCCTGAGAGTTTTGGAGGGAATCAGGTGGTGTCTCAAAGCCAGAGCTCGAGTTAGAAATGTCACTTAAAACCTGAGCTCTGTGCGGTTTGAAGTTGTTATTCTCTTCTTATAAAGGGTCCTTAGAGGCTTTTACTTCTTGGTATGAATAATCTGCTTTTCCTTTTCCTGGGAATTCACTTCGACAGCTCCTTGGAAGAGTCAAGTGTTGGCTTCCAGCCTCCCAAAGAAGCTGGATGCTGTAATTAAGGACACAGAAATTCAGGTAAAAGAGGAATGAACAAAACCATAGAAATTATTTTCCTCATTTTTTCAAAACCTTTTTCCCCTCTCTGCCACCTCTGCCTTCTCCAGCTCTTTCCTTTCCTCTCTGGAGCAGCTGGTTGTGAGCGGAGTTCAACTTTCCATTGTCAAATTAAACTTTTCTTTTAGAACTAAAAATCTTTCAGCTTAAAAAAACCCTGGGAAAATATCTTAGTAAAAATTATAAAATTCGTTTGAAGTGAAAACTAATGCAAAAACCCAAAGTTATGGACAGAGTTATTGACCCACTTCTGTGCAATGATGATGTGGAATCAACTTCCTTGGATTTATTTATTTTTTAATATTTTGCTTTATTTTTAACTCCCAGAGCTGCTTTTCTTCACCCAAAGACCCTTTTAACAGCGTGAGCACCGCAGAGGTGGGGTCCCTTCCTGGGGCTCCTGGAGCTTCTCCCTCTCCCCCACAGCAGCTGAGATAACCTGAATTTCCCAGGGCAAACATCAAAGCCAGGGGGAGTCCTGGTGCTCCAACGGGGGCTTGTGTTGGGACCCCAGGATTTCAGGCAGCAAAATCATCCCAGAGAATCTCCAGTCTGAAGCAGAGATCTTGTTGTGGCCCTTTGGAAATGGGAGCGGGGATCAGACACGTGGAGAGGGAAAAGGAGGAGGGACCCAATGCTGCTTTTGATCCCTCTCGGCGTTCCCCCGAGGCCCCCATGTGCCCAGCACCTGAGAAAGGCTATTTATAAACCTGCAGGAAGAACAGGGAGCCCATAAATCTTCTGGGCTTCCTTTTCTCTCTGGAGCAGGAGGAAAATTAAAACCACACGCTGGATTTCCCAGGGATGCTCCATCCTGCTGCCCAAGCCTGGAAGCGCCCGCAGGGACCTGACTGTCCTGACCTGGGGATACTCAATAAGTCAGGAGGTGAAGTCCACACACTGAACAAGGGGGAAGGCATTTTCCTGACATTTTGGGGTGGTTTTACGTAAAAACCCCAAAGCTCCAGAGCCATGAACTTTGCTGGTGCCAAATTCTCCATCCCCACTGCTCCCTTGAGGACCAGATCCCCTCATCTTGCTGCCAGAGCCATTTTATTGAAAAGAGGAAAGCTGATCACTTTTAATAGGAAGCCAAACCCTCCATTTCACCAGGGAAGATCCACAGAGTTCCCTACAGGCTCCTGGAAGCTGCAGGGGAGATTCCCTGGTGGCTGACAAGCGGCTGAGCTCGCGCTGCAGCCTGGCATCTCCACGCGGCATAAATTTGGCCGCTGGGCTCCGAATTCCTGGAGGAAAGGTGGATGCCATCAGGCTCAGCCACGCACTGGAGTGATGATGCCTCGCTGACGGGCAAAGCCGCTTTCTTTGGGATCAGGGGATCAAAGGTCACCAAACGTGCCCCCATGGGGTCCAGGAGCTCATCCCGGCACCAGAACTCCTCGTGGGGGCTTTGGGGCAGCAAGGGGGAATGGGGGGGGAGGCTGCTCCCTGTCCCTGTTCCCGGGGTGAAAGGGGAGCAGCGCTGCTGACCCAAAAGGCCACGGGAGGAGCGGGAGCAGATGGGAAACAGAAGCTCCCGACGCGGCCTTGCCCGCAGGAAATGACCCTGGGCACGACCATTGTCACCCGAAGTCCTCAGCAGGACACGGGGCTGAGCGGCTGGGGGAGCTGCCCGGGGGCAGCAGCTGCTAAAAATACAGGGAGGGACAAAATCTGGCTCCTCCTGGCCCAGCAAAAACTGGGAATTCGCTGTGCTGTTTGCATGGCCATGAAAAAAATCTGTCCCCACTTTTGTTGTTACTTTGCTCCCCATCCTTCCATCCTTTCCACTGGTGTTGTTCAGCTCTGAGCCCTGGACCTAAAATGAACAACATGGGGACCCCTTCTGCCAAAAAAAAACCCAAAAAACAAACAAACCAACAATGAAAAGTCATTCTTGATAATATTTTTAAGGTAGGGAAACCGAGGCACAGAGCAGGGGTGGATTTTGCCTTCCCCTTTATGTCCTGGGGAATGAGACAGGGAATTTCATGCAAGTTTTCACACAACCCTGGCCAAAATCAAAGCTGCTGCCCATGGACACGTGGAATGCTCTCCACATGGAGCAAGGCTGCCCCACACACTTTGCATCCACTGAAGGAAAAATAAATCAAACAAACCAAATCAAGCCCCAGTTCTCATGGCCAGCAGTGATCAGAGCCTCCCTGTGGTGCTTTCCTTGGAAAAACTTGGGATGTTTTATCCATGTAGGATAATTAAGACAAAATAGGGCTTATTTCAAAGCTATGGGGAGAGAGAGGTGCCAGAGAAAGGGATTCAAGGTAGTGAGAGGGAGGGGCTTGGCTGCACAGCTGGGATCAAACCTGTGAAAATCGGGGAGAATCTGAAAAAAACACATTTTTGGGATGGAGCTGGGCATAAAATTGGGAAAAGCAGCAGAAGGCAAAAAGGGGAAAAAAGATAAAATCTCCTCCAGCACTATCCAAGTGTTTCCTTAACCCCCAAGCCAGGCTGCACACACGGGAAAACAGCCATAATTCAGGACATTGGGACTGGGAGTGTTGGGAAAAGCAGCGTCTGAAGTTTCCACAAATGTCCCACAGCACCTGTGGAATATTTTCTCTGCTGCCTGCCCCTAATTGCATCCATCTGGGATGGAGGATCTCTTTCAACGCTGCCATGCATGGGCAGAAACTGTTGGGTTTTGCCCCATTTTTCCTCTCAGATCCCAGATAAACACGGCTCTGTCCCTGGAGAGACTCTGGGATGCTGGGATAAGGCAAACACACGAGGTTGTGCTTTCAGGGCAGCTTTAAGAATGAAGCTCTGGTTAAACAGATGATTTTCAGCCTATTTTTGTCATATTCTTGTGAAAGAGAGCGTGATGACAAAGGTGGAAAAGAGGGGCAATCCCTCTTGCCTTTTTCCCCAGGAGCATCACTGGGAATTCAGGCACTGTGTGCCTCAGTTTCCCTGTTTATCTTTGGGACACGCAAAAACTTGCTGCCCAGAGGAGCTTAAAAAAAATACCGATGTTTAAAGTGATATTTCCACGTGCCGCCCCCACGTGTGATGTCCCAGCAGCAGGAATGTAAAGAAAAAGGGAAAATTCCCCCACTCCACATGGAAAACTCTACTGGAGGGAAAACTCCTCCCGGAGGAGGGACCAGGGCGTTTGGAGCTGGTTGGAGTTCAGCATCCCCCAGGGATCAGCCTGAGGCTGCAGCAGGGGCTGGGATTGTCATCACGTTATTAAACAGTTCTATAAAACATCCAAGTTTTCTTCTGGTGGGAAAAAGCTGCAGGAGGGAGGACGGGGGAGCCGGGGTGGATTTTTTCCCTGATTGCAATTTTCTTTGTCTGAATGTCAAGCCCTGATGCTCCAAAACATCTCAGTGACTCCAGATTATTCTGGATACTGATTTGAAAAAACCCTTTCACATTTTGGCATCATCCAATAAAATCCTGGAAAGATTTCTCTCCCCATCATCCTCCAACCAGTTCCTATTAAGTGAAGCCTCATTAAGTGTTTCAAGAATTCTTCTCTCCTAAGTTTTCCTGTGATCCCTGCACTTGCAGCAATCTCTACCTGAGCTCATCTCATCTGACACAGCTGGAGAAGTGGGGAAAATCCAAATGTGAGATGCCCAGGGATGGAGAAGGGTCAGAACCAAGGATTCAGACCCAATGCTGTTGCCCTGGGTGACATCTCTGCTTCTCCTGACTAAAGAGTTGGGATGAGATATTTATTGTCAAGCAGCAGCACCTGCAATCACAGAATCATGGAATTACTTTGGTTGGAATGACCTCTAAGGTCAGCAAGCCCAACCACAGATCCCAGTGGGGCTCACTGAGGTCTTGTAGGATGGTGTGGCTCTGACACCACCCACCCTCCTTCGATCCCCAGGCCATGGAACCCCTCCTCAGCTGGATCAGAGCAGGCATTTCATGGAATCCTGGAATTCCAGAATAGTTTGGGTCGGAAGGGACTTTAAAGCTTCTCCAGTCCCACCCCCTGCCATGGGCAGGGACACCTTCCCCTAGCCCAGGTTGCTCCAAGCCCTGTCCCACCTGTCCTTTTCTCTTCCCCATGGTCCCTCCTCCCTGCTCCCACCATCCCAGCTGAACTTTGTGTAGGTGTGGGAAGCTGAATCCAGGGGGGTGGAAAAGGTTGGAAGAGGAGGAAGAGGAGGGAGTTTTAGGCCCACTGAGTGCTTTGCTGTTGCTGTTTTTATTTTTACTCCCTTTATGTTTTTCCAATTTTGAAATTCCATTTAATTAAGAAAAAAAAAGTCAAAGCCCTGCCTGGAATTTCTGTTGCTGCCCGTTCTCAGCCTGTGAATTTCCCAACGCCTCGGCTGGGGCTGCACGGACTCAGTGGGCCCAGAGCCAGCTCTGGTTTCTATTACAGTGATTAATGCCAGGGACCATGCTCAGATCACAGGCCTTCCACGCTGCTCAGGGATTTGGGGAATTTTGTACCAGCTCTGGTGAACCCCTTCATTCCTGTGGGGCAGCCAGGGTCAGGTTTCCAGCTGGAGTTTGGAAGTTGCTCTCCAGAAGGATGGGAGCAGGGCAGGGCAGGATAACCCCAGAGCGGCTGGGGTCCCCCTGCTTTCCCTGCTCTCTGCTGAGGATTTCTCCATGCTCAAATCCCAGTTTTCCCTGCCCTCTGCCAAGGATTTCTCCATGCTCAGATCCCGGGTTCTTCTGTGGGAAAGCCACTGCTGAGATAAGGGGAGGGCTGGGGGTGAGATGTTTGTGATGGCAGAGGCAAAGCAAAGGGGGTCAGGGCACTTTGCTTCTTCCCTGTGTGCCTTTAAAGTCCTGGAAACATCCAGGAAGCGCCACCAGGACCAGCCTCTTCCTCACCCCCAGTGATTCCCAGCTAACTTCAATCCCTTCCTGGGAAAATCATCACTAAATACAACTTTACTTTATTCCTTATACTTTTATTTGCTTTCCTTCATTCCCAAAGACCACAACTGGCTGCTCCCAAACCCTGGGTGATGGGGGATTTCAGGAGGAATCAGGAAAGCTGGGATGAAAGCAATGCTGTCCAATCCAAGCCAGATCTCCCCTGGGAAGGCTAAACTCTCCACTACCCTTACTGAAGGCACCTTAGAGCCACCCCCACAATTTTCCTGCTTGTGCTCACAGTTTACCCAATGCTGGATTCATTGGATCAGCCCCAGGAGGAAATGTCCAGGTTCCCCAAACTCCTTCTCCAACAGATGTTCCAATAACAGCACATTAAAAAGGAAGTTTCCTCTTCCAGGTAGCTCCAGCTGTCAGCAATCCAGAGGTGAAATTTATCCTTTGCTCTTGTCCCTATAAATCCTTTCCCGGGCTCCAGGCCAAGGCAGCTGCTGCTGGGGGGCCAGGGGATGCTCAAGGAGTTAATTCCTTCTGCCCTCACCCCAGCCAGCCAGGACCTGTGGGAAAAAACCCCAAATGCCTTAAAATCCCATGGGATTGCCCTGTTTGCAGCTCCTGGAAACCAGATTTCTCCTTGTCCAGATAAACAAGGTGGCCGTGGAAGCGCATGGATTATTTGGGATGTGTTGATGGCCTCACCATGCTCCATCAAGACCTGGTCAGGCTGGTTGGATCTCCTCTCTCTACCCAGACAGATGGATCCATCTATCCCATCTCTCTCAGGTGTCTCCAAAGCCTTGGATGGACACCAAATTATTTGGGATACATTTGTGACAACACCCTGCACCACAAAACTTCATCAGGTTGGCTGAGTCACCTCACTCTTCCCAGGGAGATCCATCCATCCCTCCATCCATCCCTCCCTCCATCCCTCCCTCCATCCATCCATCCATCCCTCCCTCTGAGTGCCTCCAAAGCCCTCCTGCCATGCTGCTAAAGCTCGTTGGGTTACAGACTCCAGTACCAGGAGCCTTTGGGAGAAAAAGATCCTGGAATTTTTTGGAGAGCTGATCAAAACATGTTTTGATTTCAATTGATTTTTTCCACCCCAGAAAATTGAGTTTTTCAGCTCAAAACCAAACTCTCCCCCTTTACTCCCGCACAATTTGTATTTCTGTGCTGATTCCTTCCCCTCTTTTGTAATGCCAGTCCCAGAATTTCTATGGAAGGCAGTCATCTTTTATAAACAGCTTATCAGGAATCACATTCTTCACCTAGAAAATTGTCTTGAGGGATTATTGACTTTTCCAGGAAGAATTTTTTTTGGGCTTTCCTTTTGTGTGACAGCCCAAGTCCCCAAGGGGCTGCCAGGGCTGTTACACTCCGGGGCACACGTTCCACAGCTCCCAGTATCCGGCTGGGAAGAGGAGAACAAGCTGGGGCTGCCTTGGCCTGTTCAGCCCTGCTGGAGGTCACGGTCCCTCATGTTCCTCCTCATTCCTGGGGAGCACATGAATATTGTCTTCCCAAGCCAGGCTTTGGCTTCCCAGTCCAGCCCACAGTTCTGTGTGTGGAGCCTGAGCCGCTGACTGGATCCCAGCTTTGTCCCTCTGGTGCTGGGGATGAAGAGCTGGCATTCCCTCCTCGGAGCCACGCTCCTGAATAACCCCACACCCGCCGTGGGCTTCCCGCTGCCTCCGGCGAGAGCTCTCGTCTGCTCCCCGCCGTGTCCTTCCCGGGACAGGGAAAGTGCTGGGGAAGTTCTTTCTCAGGACACCCAGCTGGCTGCGGCAGCAGCCTCGCCCTTGGAACAATGCTTGGAAGGGAGGATGGAGAAAAAATAGCCCAGGATGACGATGTATGAACTCATCCAACCAGCAGCAGCGCATAGTTTGTGGTGGAAGTGTCCTGGAGTCATTTCCTATGGAAATCTGGATTGGGTTAGGCAGCCCCAGTCACGGGCTGGGATCTTCCCAGCTCAGAGTCCCTGTGCTGGGCTCCCATTGGTCACCAGCTTTCCTACTCCAGGCTTTGCTTTTCCCAAAGAGATCTATTGGTCTCCTCCTTGGCTGGTTTTCAGAGGGATGTACCTGAAAAGGCGTCTGCTGGAGGCTGAGATTCCATCCCCAGGAAGACACCATGGTACTCCTCATCTGGAGTCCCTCAANGATCAAGTCAGAGACCATGCCAGTGGTTTTGGTGGCCACATATGGGTGAGATGGAGCTCCTGGACAGGGTTGGTCCCACAAAAACCAGGACATGCCTGGGTTAGGCCTGCCCGTGTCACCAGAGCATGACAAGGAAAGCAAATGGGAACTGAGTTGTCTCCAATGACTCCCGGTGTTTTGTGAGGAAAACAGGGAGGACAAAACTGAGCTTGTGTTTGTCAGCACTTCTGATCTCTCTCAGGATGTGATTTAACCTGATTCGGTGCTTTTGGAACAAATCCACCTTTGCAGAAAAACCTTCATCATCCACAAGGAAAGCACATGGAACTCCAGAACTCCTTCCCATTGCACCTTCATGTTGCCAAGCTCACTCCCCTTCTCTACAGCTCCTGCTCCTAACATCAGGCTTGGAATTTTGGGACCCCGCTGCCTGGCTTTAAGCAGCCTTGCTTTTCCCAGGCCATGTCACCACTGTTCTCCCAAAGCCGACCCTTCCGGAGCATCTGGAAGCTGAGCACACAGAAGTCGGGCAGGGAAAACCACACGGCATTTTAATCCCCAGCAGAACCTCCTGTGTTTATTTCTGGAGTCACAGCAACCCCGAACGAGGAGCACTAGGGCTGAGAAGGAATGTCTGAGAAAATTGTCAGCGGGGCTGGGAGACTGGGTGGGATGTGCTCTCCAGAGGGAGGGATGTGCTCTCCAGAGGGAGGGATGTGCTCTCCAGAGGGAGGATGTGGGTCCTCCCAACACACAGCTCTGGAGGATAATCACCTGCTCTGTGCTGGTGTCCCTCCTGTGCTGCCTCATTTTGGTCATGGCCAAGGCAGGATTTGGGGTGAAATCCTTCAAATTCTTCTTGTACCCAGACCCCTGAGCTAATCCAGCTCTTATCTCCAAGGGATCATCTCCACAGTGGGGAGATGGAGATGATCCATCCCCCCTTGCAGACCTGTGCAAACCCCTGGTTTAGGCTCAAACAAACCAGCCCCCACGTGATTCCTCTCAGCTTTTTGTGTGTGGTTAAACAAGTTTGAAGCACAACCCAAATTGTTTATTAAACTAATTTCACTAAAATGTGCCACTTCTGGAAACAGCCTGTGCTCCAGTTTCCCCCTCTCCCACAGTCCCTAAGTTCACAGAGGGGGAATCCAGCGCCTGCAGCTGCTGAGATTTCTAAATCCACACACCAAACCTGGATTTGTTCTGTTTCTGTTTATCATTTCCATAAGCCATCCCAGTAGGAATTGCACATTCCTCGTTGCTAATTTTATCAGAGAAGAACTGCAGAGATCCCCGGGCTGATACCAGGAATGCTGCTATGGAAAGAGCATCGTGTTTTCCTGCCAATGTTGTGTGTACACAGAGTGGCTCTTCCTGAGAGGAACTGCAAGCAGATTTTTGTTGAGTTGTTGGGTTTGTTTGGAGTTTTTCCCTCCTTGCCGGTGGCTGAGCAAGCAGCTGGCACAGCCCCACCACTGATGATTCACCGCGAGCAGGCAAAGGCGGATCCAGCTCTTCCTGGCCTGTCTGGTTGTGGCGGGAATTTTGGGTTCAGGTTGGGAGGTTTTAGGGATGGGCACCATCTTTGGGTTGGGTTGGTGCAGCGTGAGGTTGTTGGGAAGGGAAACACACAAAATCCCATTTTGCTGCTGCTACAATGTGGTAATCCTGGGATTAGGGAGGGATTGTGGAATCAGAGTGGTTTGGGTTGGGAGGGACTTTAAAGCACAGCTTGTTCCAGTGGGGCACCTTCCCCTATCCCAGGCTGCTCCAAGCCTCAATGTCCAACCTGGCCTTGGGCACTGCCAGGGATCCAGGGGCAGCCACAGCTGCTCTGGGCACCCTGTGCCAGGGCCTGCCCACCCTCCCAGGGAACATTTCCTGCCCAATATCCCACCCAGCCCTGCCCTCTGGCAGTGGGAAGCCATTCCCTGTGTCCTGTCCCTCCATCCCTTGTCCCAGTCCCTCTGCAGCTCTCCTGGAGCCCCTTCAGGCCCTGGCAGGGGCTCTGAGCTCTCCCTGGAGCTTCTCCTCTCCAGGTGAGCACCCCCAGCTCTCCCAGCCTGGCTCCAGAGCAGAGGGGCTCCGGCCCTTGGAGCAGCTCCATGCGCTGCTCTGGGCTCTCTCCATCAGCTCCACTTCTGATGTTGGACTCCTGAGCTGGACACAGCACTCCAGAATGGATTTGCCATTGGGACAGTTCCAGCCCAAAAGAAGGTTCAGCTGCAGAAACTCTCCCAAAACTTGTGTGAAAATCCCAGGTTTGTTGTCAGCACCTCAGCCTTGGCATCCAGACGGGATCCCTGCAAGGAGCTGCTGTGTTCTGCTGCAAGGAATGATTTCTTTTGCTACAGAACATATTTAGGGGCTGAGGAAAAAAATCAAGCCCCAGGCTCCATATAAGCCACAGCATTCCTGAGCAAACCCTTCCAGAGCTTTACAAACCTCACCAATTAACACCTTCCTCATTGCCACTCTCGATTTGTTCACTGATCAGTTTTTGCCTCCCAACTCTTCATGGCCAAATTGCCCTTCCCCGTGGAGGAAGGGAGCCTGTGAGTTGGATAAATCCTTTCCGACACACAGGGACAGAAATGGAGCTCCCAGATCCTCATTCCAATAATTTTCCTCACTCTCTCCTGAACTGCTGCCAGTTTTGCAGCTCCTCCACTTGGGCTGTAAATATTGGTGCTGTTGGAGCCCAAAAGCTGTCACAGCTTCGGGATGCTCCTGCTGCTCCTGGTTCACATTCCCTGCTTTTTCACCCCAAAACCAGATTTATATTGGCAGAGCCATGAGACCAGGCACCATTTTTTGGTTATTATCCCTGTTTTATTGGGGAGATAAGGATGCAGAGACATTAAACCCCTGGAAGTGTCCAAGGCCAGGTTGGAGGGGGTTGGAGCAACCTGGGACAGGGGGAGGTGTAACTGCCCATGGCAGGGGGTGGAATGGGATGAGCTTTAAGGTCCCATCCAACCCAAACTCTCAAGGATTCCATGACAGATCTTCCCAAAACCTGGCAAATCCTAGGGCAGCACCAAACAGAACCTCACACATCTCATCCTTCCCTTTGGAAAGGCACCCATGGGTGCTGGGGGTCCCAGGGGGCCTCAGGAAGCCGCTGGCATCCCCCAGAAACCACATCAGACGGTACACGGTGGTATCCAAACCCTTTGGCACATCCCAGACCGAAGTCTGGCACAGCCTTTAAATAGGTCAGCCAGTGACAGAGATTTCCAAATCCAACTGGGCAAGGTGCTGGAGGGTTTGGATTCACACTGAAGGGCAGAAATCCATTGCTTCAACCAGTAAAGGGTTCTCCTGCGTCACCCAAGAATGGTGACAAAGTCACTCCATTTGATCCCTTTGCCTGTGCGGATCCCACCGAGCCAGAAGTTCCTTGGGTCCTCAAATCCTCCTGCAGCTCCGTGAGTGCCACTCACTCCCTTTTATTCATTTATTTGGCATTTCATCCCCCTTTCTCCTCTTTCCCTCCCTGGCAGGAAGCCCCTGCCTTCTATTTTTATCATCTGGAATTGGCTCTGCCATGAAAGTGGGACCTCACAGGAGCAGCCCCAGGATCCCGAAAAGGGAGAGGGGAAAATAAACATTTATCTCACCCTATGCCAGCAGCTGAGCCAGGGCTGGATTTCATGGAGGAGAGAAAAGCCAAACCAGGGCTGTGCCAGCTTTATGCTGAGAGTGAGATTTCCCACTTGCTATTTTTTGGGGGGATTTTGTGATGAAAACCCAGCCTGGTGATGCAGACCCCGGTGATTTATGGGGAGCTCTCCTCCTCTGAGGACTTTCCACTTGGCCAGGCCAGGCAGTGCTGAGGAGAAGGGCTTGGAGGGGTGTGGGAAGAGGGGCTGGCAGGGAATTGGGAACAGATGCTGCAAAACACCTTCAGTCCAGGCCCAAAGGGGTCACCTTATCCCAGGGTTTGGGGCACAGCATGAGGACACGGTGCCTCCAAGGTGCCCTCACTGTCCCTGAGGTGCAGCCACTGTCACCAACCCCATCTCCAGTGTCCCTGAGCCCCAACCCCAAAAGAGCAGGACAAATCCAGCTGGATGAGGCTCCGCAGAGCTTTTGCACCTCATTAAGGTCCAAAATGACCCAGGTTAATTTTTAGTCCTCCGTGTTGATGTCTCAGCTGTTCCCCACGTTCCTAGGAAAGCACTTGGGATGTGTTTGGGAACACAGAACCACTTGCAAGGGCTGCTCACAGGAAGGAAATGCCTGAGCTCTCTGGGCAGGGCATCCCACCAGGCTTCCCACAGGATCCTGATGCCCTCGGAGATGGTCCCAGCTCCCAGGTTTTGGGTGTGGTGTCACCAGGGAAACCCTAAATAACATCCCCCAGCGTCCTCCATCCCACTCTCCTGGGAAATGTCTGGGACAGAGGTGGGGAAAGGTGGCCACAGTGTGAGAATGGTTAATTCTGCCATGCTGGGTTGATCCTGGCTGAGGATTCAGGGGACTGGAAAAAGGAATATCACAGTGGTTGTGGGGCTGGAAGGAACAGCCATCCCATCCCATCCCATCCCATCCCATCCCATCCCAAACACGGACCCCCAATGTTTGTGTGTTTAAGGCAGGCCAGGAAATTTGGGATCTGGGATTGCACTTGGGGAAACTGAGGCAAAGATGGTGAAAGAGGCCAAACTTTCCAAGAGCTCCCCAAATCATAGATCCTGAATCCCAAACCTCCCCTGGGGGATCCCTGTCAGCTCCTCCTGCCCTTCAGACAGGAAGCAAAGCCTTTTCCTGCTGCCAGATCCCCCTGCTTGCCTTCCTGGGTTCTTTCAGCAAAGGACTCTCCCTTCCCCCTGGAGCAGAGCCCCCAGCACAAGGACAGCGATGCCAGCACCAGCTGGGATTTTTGCAGGAGCAGCCAGGACAGGGAAGGGGAAAAACATAAAAACCCCAAAGGAAAACCTCAATGTGGGGAATTTCAGTTTTATTTTTTTCTTGGAGAGGACGATTCCCTGGTCCAAAAGAAACCCCTTCTCTGGCAGGGTTGGAGCTCAGCAGACTTTGCTCCCCCCTCCAACCTTCCCAGCCTGCTCCCAGCTCCCTCCAAGTCCTGGATTTGGGCTTGGAGCCGCGGGCTTGCCGGAGGTCTGCGGTGGGCATGTTGGTGGTCTGCCCCAAGCCAAGGCCTTGCGTGGCTCTGGCTTCACCTCGTGCTTTCCAGCTGGGAAATGTCATTAACCAGAGCTTCAAATCCACGGCACCATCCCTGCCATGCTGTTTTGCTGAGCTGGAGCAGGAGGATGTGGGATGGAGGATGCCAAGGATGAGCTTGGGAGGAGCGTGGAGGGTTTGGGATGGCGGGAGGGGTGGAGGAGAAGGGGAATGCGGGAAGGCAGTTAAGGAATGAGCAGGAAGGAGGAGGGAGAGGCTCTCCTGGGTCCATCAAGGGCAAGACAAGCTCAGGGAATGGGGAATTGGGAAATTTACCCCATGGAAATATGGCTTTGTCTTAAGGAGAAGAGAAGCTCAGTCAGCATGACCAGGCTGGGAGTGTCCTCTCCCCTTCCCAAAATGACGCTGAAGGCAGGAGGGGGATGCAACATCTGGGGAGCATCCCCACATCAGGGGTACAGAATTTGGGGGAGCATCCTCACCAGGGATGCAGCATCTCAGGGAGTACTGTCACTCCCGGGATGAAGTCCTTGGGGAGCATCCTTCTTCGATGGATGCAGAATTCTGGGGAGCATCCTTGCCCAGGGATGTACCAGCTATGGGAGTGTCCTGACCCCAGGGATGAAGACCTTTGGGTAGCATTCTTAACCCAAGGGCGCAGCATTTTGGGGAGCACCCCCACCCCAGGGATGCAGAATTTTAGGAAGCATCCTTCTTTGATGGATGCGGAATTCTGGAGAACATCCCTGTGGCGGGGATTCTTGGTGAGCATCCTCTTGCCAGGGATGCTGCACTTTCCTTTGGGGACCATCCTTACTGCAGGGGTGCAGCATCTTGGCAAGCATCCTTACCCCAGAGATGCAGGATTTTGGGGAGCATCCGAGGAACTCCTGGGAACCATCCTCTCGCCAGGGATGCCACCCTTTGGGGAGCATCCCTGCCCAGGGATGCAGAATTTGCGGCAGCACCCCCGGCCCCGGGCTCCCCACGCGGCCCTCAGCCCCCGCACAGGCGGTTTGGCGCCGTGTCCCGGCAATCCCGGATTCCTGCCCTCCGGAGCAGCCTGGCACAAAGGCTCTTTGTGGGAGCGGCTTTCAAGCGAGGCCAGGGAACGGCGGCGCTCCCGGGAGCGGGGAAAGGCCGCTGGAAGAGACGGAAAGTTGCTGTTGGACGAGGTTCAGAGGCCGGGGCTCGGCGGGAGGGAGCCGGGGGAGGAAAGCAAACAGCGGAAAGTGCTGACTCCGACAGGCAACCCCGGCATCCCGTGGCAGCGCCCCCGGCACGGCCAGCCGATGAGCTTGAACGGGCACCAAAAGTGTCCCCGCGCCTCCCAGCAGCCCCAAATCCCCGGTTGCTCGGTGGAACGAGCTTGCTGTGCCCAGGAACCATCAGCGGGACGTGTGGAAGGGTGTGAAAATCCCACATGGAATCACAGGGTGGTTTGGCTTGGAAGGGATCTGGAAATCCCTGGGATCCCAGGAAGGAGCCAAGCTCATGCCCCGCTGCTCAGCGCCCCATCCTCCTCCTCCCACCTCTCCCTCTGCATCCCTCCCCTTGAATTCACCCCTCTCCTCTTTCACTGTCTCCTTCCACCCCCCTGGGATCTCAGGGATTTCCAGAGAGCCCTTCCCTCACTTCAGCCTTCCGTAATTCCTGTTCCTGTCTCGATTTCATTTCCCTCAAACACCAGTTCCAATGTCTCATTTCCACACACCCACCTGAAAATGTCCCTTTTTCGAGCTGCTCTCTACCTGGAGCAGCAGCTCACGGAGTTTCCAGCTGTGTTCGAGCACGGAAAGCCCCTCCATCCCTCAGGCATCCCTCGGGCTGCGCTGCTGAAAGTCTGCATCCCTGGATAATCACATGCTGGAGTCTGGGAAAACCCTTCTGCGCGCTCTGGCTCTGTTCAGTCCCACACCTGACAGCCACGCAGCAGCACCCGGGGCCGACGCATCAGGATCCTCCTCCAGGTGCCATTCCCCACACAGGCAGGGTTTTCTTGCTGGGGAGGACATAGCTGCCAGCAAATCCCTTCCTCTCAGCTCAGTTCTACCATGAAGCTCATTTATTCCATCATTCTTCAAAACTTGGGCTCGATGGTCTTGGAGCAGCCTGAATTCCAACCTGAGTGATTATATTCTGTGATTCCAAATTCCCATGTTCTTTTATTAACAGCTTGGTTGCAGGATGCTGCAAAGGGGGTGGATTCTGGGGGAGCAGAGTGTGGCTGTGATGGTTTTTCCCATGGGAAAAGCTCCGGCTCCCTCCCCAAACTCCACTTCTCCATCCCAAATCTCACTGCAGCCTGCGGTGGCACGGAGACCCTCGAGAAAAGGAGGTGTGGGGACAGGGCAGGGGCATCAAGGGGGGCACATTCACTCCGTGTGTCCCCCCGGTGCTTCCTCTGGGGGAGCAGGGCGGTTAATGGGGGTTAATAATTAACGCGGGGCCATTCATGGGCGTCACTCCCCGCGGAGCTCCAGGTGTGGGTGCTTTTAGTGGGGGTGTTCCACAGGCTGCAATCCCGGGGAATGCGGGATTCGGGCTGCGGGGACCTGCGGCATCCTCAGGTTCTGCGAGGAGGGAAAATCCCCGAGAGCTGGGGCAGCTTCACCCCTTGGGGTTCGGCCGCTGCCCCCAGGCAGAGCCTCCGCGGCGGCTGCCCTCGGAAAGGAGCGGGGAAGCCCGAAGGAGCCGCTGGGTGTTTCTTTTCCAGGGACAGCCCCGGCGGCTCCGCTGCAGTGAAAAAGCCTCAGGATGAAGAAAAAAGTCAGGATCAAGAGCCCGCGGCCGCTCCGGCGGCGAAGGGGAAGGCGAGTCCCGCTCGGGGCTCCGCGGCTCCAGGGAAAGGATGGGGAGCCCTGGGTGTCCCCGCTGTGGGCGCGGCCCCTCCGAGTTCAGCGATCGGCGGAGCCCCGGGACGCAGCGATGTCCTGGCACCACCCCCGGCTGCCGTGAGCACCCCCGGGACTCTCCACCCTCATCCTTCAGCATCCCGGGATGTCGCTCCCTGCATGGCTACGAGCTGTTAGAAATGGAGGGAATTCCTCATCCTGGAGCCGCCCGTTGCATCCCCCCGTGACTTGTGCGCTTTTCTGGGATCCAGCGAGCCCGAGCGTCACATTCCTGGGCAATGGCTCTGCCCCACTGGGTGCTGCCTCAGTCCGTGCAGCTCTCGGGGGTCCCTCGGGAGCTCCCGTCACGCAGGATCCTCTGCACCAGCACCAGCTCCTGCTCCATGAGCGGCTCCCAGATGCCGGATCCATTAATCACCACTTCCAGCGGCTCAGGCTCCAATCGAGCCCCATCCCATTGGGCACAGCACCGCTTTCCTCCCGGCCTGATGAGGACAAGGAAACACCAGAGCCAGCAGAAAATTCCCTGGAAAAAACATCCCAACTCCTGTGCAGGCTTGGGAGTTGGAATGGTTGTGAGTCCTTCCAACCCAGGATATTCCTTAATGGATTCAAACGTGGTTTTTTCCAGGATCTGAAGCACAAAGGTGAAGGATCTGGAGAGTGCTGAGGTGGATTTCTCCTTCCCGTGGGCCACAGCCCCAGGGCTCCAGGAGGAAAGGGAATTCCCAGCGCATCTTCCCGCTGCTGGCCACACGCATTCCCCGTGGCCCTGCCGAGGAAAACGCCGCTCTCAAAAGTTCCTTTGCGCTGGTGAACCACAGACACCCCACACTCCCAGTGAGGCCGTGGGATGAGAGAGGGTTTGGAAAGCCTGGAATGTGGATCCACCATCCCAAAGTGAGCGGGAGCCATGGGGAGCATCACCCCACCATGAGCCGCGATGTCAGCCAGGCCCTTCTTTCCCATAAAACCCCCATTTCATTAACGCGAAAAATAGAGAAATTGCTGGAATTTCTACGTTTTTGCATTGTTTTCCCACTTTCTGCCTCAAATCTAAAGAGGAAAGGCAAAGAATAATCACACTGACACCAAGAGTTAGGAATTATTCTTCTTTTAATTTCACATGGTTTAAAATATGATATAAGGCTACAGTATATAAAAAACTCTCCAGCAAAATGATGTGCCAGCATCAGCAATTAAAACAAAACCAATCCGCTCCTTCTCTAGGAATTCAATGGAGGAGGGATTTTTTTTTTTTTGAATCCTTTAAAAAAAACAAACAGAACCAGACACAACACACGGACACACACACACATCGCTACATCTCTAAGCTACCTCAGCTCAGGTTTTTAAAAAAGCACCTGCTTTTTCCTTGGTTTTTTTGTTGTTTTTTTTTTCTTAAATCTCACTTTTAAACTTTTTTTCCCCACTTTTAAAAAATATAAATTATATGAAAATACACGTTGGAAAATAGTCAAACAGCACAATATAACAATCTCTTTTTTTTACTTCTTCTAAGTTTATCAGCTTAAAAAAATGTGTAAAACCAAAATAAAACAAAAAAAGACTTCCTTTTTTTGGTTTGGTTTTTTTTTTGTTATTTTTTTTTTTAACTGAGGCAGTTAATTCCTGGAGATATTCCATTATAACATACATGTATACATAGATTTATCCTTTATTTAAACCTCTTTGGAATGTAGACAACAGCTCCTGGGTGTTACATAAACCCTACCAGGGAGCAGAGCACACCAAGGCATCCCAGTTTTCCAATGTTCACAAGGAACCAGCAACTGAATCCTATAACCTCAGAGAAAACCTCTCCAAAAAATCAGAAGTCATAAGGTGGAGATGTTTTCTGCAGCATCTGGATTTACTGGTGCTTCCTGGGACCGTTTTTTGGAGGAGGTGTTGGTTTGGGAAGACAAGAGAAATTTTACATTATTTTTTGCCCTGTTTGGTTCTTTCTCCCCCAGTGTCCAAGGACTATGGTGATCCCACACATGGAGACGGAGAGGGAACGGCAGCAGGAAAGTGCTCGTGGTTTTTGTCATTACTCGTGTGGGGTTTATCATTATTGGGGTGGGTTTTATCATTATTGGGGGTTTTCCCTTTGAGTTCTCAAATATCAACTGTTAAGGCCCCCAAAGCTGTTTGCAAGTAGGGCTCCGGCTCTGCCAGAGGTGCCAAGGGCACACCAACCCACACAGAAACAGTAGAAAACGAGCAGGACACAGAAAATATCCTAAAAACTCACCCAAATCACCTGAGACATTCCAAACCAAGACAAAATGACCCCGTTTCCAACAGTATCTGCCAGGGGAAAGTTGCTCCTCTGTGGAGGAAGCGGCACAGGAGGGAGTCCCAGCCCTGGCAGATCTCCATCATCCCTCTCAAATCCATCCTTCTGGGCCAGCAGGTGGGAATTAACCAAATTTTCGTGGACTTGAAGGAGCTCAGAGGGTTTGGGTTGAGCTCATCTGGCTCAGCACAGCCCTCACCAGAGGCCAGCAATGAAAAGCAGAAAGAAAAAGGAACCAAAGCAAAAGAAACAGAGAGATCTGCACATTTCCAGTGTATACACAGCAGCCATCTCTGGGATTTTCTCTAGAATGGGAATAAAAGTAAAAGAAAATAGGAAATGGTGGAGCTGATGGGTCTGGGACTGTTCACAGGCTGTGAGGTGGGAGGGCAAAGGGCCGGGAGAAATGATCAAGAAACTCCAGCCAGAGGCTTCTTCCAAAAATCCAGAGCTGCTTCCCATGGCTCACCCTTCCTAACCTTTAACCAACTCCCCAGAATCACTGGGAACACACAGGCTTGGCCTGGAAACCTGGAATAAGCACAGTGGATAAGGGATTTAGCCTGGTAGGGCGATGGGGTGGTAGCCAAACCTGCAAATCCTCCTATTGCAGGGAAATTCTATCCCATTCTTTTTCTTTTTCAGCTGGAGCATCCGAACAAAGCAGGAGGGATGTCCTGGGACACGGCCCATGCCAGGGGCAGGAGCTGGCACGTCTGGGAGTCCTTTGTAAAGGTGGAAGGGGGATTTAAGTGACCCATGATGGGCAAGCTCTGGGCACTTTGCAGCAACCCTGAACATCCCAAAGAACCCCTCTGATTGCTGGAAACCCGACCCCACCTCTGGGATGCTCTTTACCAGCTCTGCCCTGTGCACTCTGCCCTCACACGTCTCCTGGCTCCCTGTGCAGCTGCCCAGCCTTGCCTCAGGCTGGATCTGTCCCAGAGCCTCTCCTGTGGGGGTCTCATGCATGATACCCCAATTTTCCTTTCTTCCCTCCAGCTTGGCCAGGCTGCCTCCATCCTCCTCCTCTCTGCCTGCCCAAGGAGAAGAGCCCAAGTTCCACTTCTCAGTGGGCAGCTTTCCTTTCCTCCTTTGGGGTTCCTTCACCTTCCTTCTATCTCCTCTTCCCTCCTTTCCATCCATCCTGCCCTTTCCTTCGGACAACCCGCAGCACCCAAGTGTAACCTCCCTTGCTGGACCCCCTCTGCTTCCACCCCCTTGGCAGGAGCTCCCTCCTGGCCTTCCCATTTCCCCTCCAACACCACCCTTTATAAGGACACAGCAGTTCTGGGCTGGCTTTCCCTAAAATGACCATTTTTAGGAGAGGTGCTGGGTCCCCCCGCTCCAGAGGGAAAGGACGAGAGCCCAGCACATCTGGGCATCACTTTGGGATTCTGCCACGGGTGGGGGAGTTGTGCCTGAATATTCTGGCTATTTTGTACAGATTCCTGTCCTGCCACCCGATCCATTGGGATCAGGCAGGAATCACTCTGCAGCACCTCTGGAAAAGCTCTGCCCCGATTCCCAGAGCTGTCCCACAGTGCCTCTGGAATGAGCCCTGTGCCCCAAAGACACGGACAAAGCACACACAAAAGGGATTTTGGTAAGGTACAAAATGCTGCCTTTAAATGCAAACACCCAGGGGGGTGAAAGATTCCCTTGGGCAGCCAAATCTGCGGGGATCCAGCTTTGGGATTGTGTCGGGACTTGGGAACAACCTCTGACCCTCCAACTCCCACCAAGTGCACCCAAGGGCAGCGGGACCTGTCCTCAGGCTGCCCAGAGCACCCCAGGGAGCAGCAGGAGTGACCCCTCCAGAGCAAACCAGCTGCAGGAAGGGTCTGGGGGCCGGAGGGAGCAGCGGCCCCAGGACTGATCCCACAGGACTGATCCCACAGCCGCCCCCGGTGACACCGGCAGGGCTCCGTGTCACTCACACCCTGACAGGGCTGGTGGGGGCAGCAGCCCAAGAGCCATAAAGAGCCCATTTGCAGGGACAATTTCCTTTCTGCTGTGCCCACACACAGCCATAAAGACAGAGCTGCTTGGAATAGGAAGGAAGAAACATTTTCCTTTGGGTTTTGAACATTTTCCTGATTTTCTCCCCTCAATTAACTTGCATATTTTCCATTTACCACATTGAAAACATGGGAATTTCTCTCCTTTCCCCTCCCAAAAACTTTTTCTGTAAGCACCAAAGTCTTCCTTGAGCAAAAGAAGTGATTTCGAAAATGCAAAAAGACATTTTGAGAGGATTTGTGCAGCCAAACATAAAAAAAGCGCAGGGATTTCAACCAGCATTATCAGCACAGCATGTGGGGCTGGAAACATGAGTGGCACCCCCAGCCAGCATCAACAGGAGCCACTTCGGAGTTCATTTTTCTTCCCATCCCAGTCCCAGCATTCCAATTCTCCAGTGGGGTCTACATAAACTGATTCCTTTTTTTCTCTTTTTCCTCCCTGGTATAAAACTCTCTGCTGGCAGAACAGAAACAAACACACACAATATTGCAATACTGAGACCATCTTTGAGCTTAAGACTATTTAGAAAAAAAACCAAAAAACCAAAAAACAAATACTGGCACAAAATTTAATTAAAAAAAAAAAACTTAAAAAAAATAAAAAAGTCTTGAACCCTCCTAGGAAATATTCTATCTCTCATAGAAAAGAAGACAATGGACAGAAAGGTGATGGAACAAGAACAATAGTTCTTGGCTTTTTCCTCTATTGCCCCTCCCCAAAGCAAGAATATTCATCCGTTTTGGTTTTTCAAAAGAAAAATGTTTAAATTTCTCAAATACTCAGGAATATTGTCATTCCTGACCTGTCAGTTTGTCTGTGAGTAACCAAAGGGATCCACTCGCATTTTTTTCTAAACAGCCAAGGATGGGGAAGGGACTGTTGGTTTTTTGTAAGTGAGCTACATTTTTCTGGCTTTCTTAAAACTCAGAATTTTCCCCCAGAAAAGCCTGTCTTGGAGCTTTCAGGAAATCAACAAAAAGCCCATCCTTCCCAGAAGTTTTCCTCTTCCTCCCCCCTCTCCCCTGACATCCTCAACGCCTTGAATCCGCGTGGCCCTTGGGGAAAAAAAAAAACAAGCAGAAGAACAGCGAGAATCAATAAAAAAGAACCACCAGACAAGTCCCGTGGGCTCCCCCGGAGGACAGCGGCGTCCCCGTGTCCCTGTCACTCATCGGCGTCGGGTTTGACGTCGAGCATGGCGTGCAGCTCCTCGGGGGTGTAGCCCAGCAGGCTCTGCAGGTCGCAGACGAAGCGGTACACGTAGCGCTTCCCGGCCGTCTTGTGGATGATGTTCTTGTCGTAGTAGTAGCGCAGCCCGCGGCTCAGCTTCTCATAGTTCATCTTGGGTTTGTTTTTCCTCTTGCCCCATCGCCGGGCCACCTGCAGGGAGCGGGGACAGGGAGGAAAAGTCAGCCTGGCTCGGTTGGGACATTCGTGTTTGTCACGAAGGACACGGAATAGACTGACTCCATACAGTCATCAGAAGAGAAAGAAGGCTTTAGATACAATTCCAACAGTGTGTTTTAGAACGCGCTGTGTAAAAAGGTCTGTTATTGGTCTGTGGCACTGACACTGCTCTCCGTTGGTTCAGGAATAGGAAACAACCCCTGGGACAGTTGTTCTGGCAAAGGGAACACTGTTTGCTGAGCCTGTGCTGAGAAACGCAGAGAGATGTTTTGAAAAAGAAACTGTTGACAGCTTTCCCTTAGAAGAAGAGCTAGCAATGGTTAGCAAGCTAAAATTCTCTCAGACTCAGAAATATCGAGCCCACACGTGTTGATGTCCCCTTCCTGCCAGGAAGGGCGAGGGTTTTCCTTGTTAAGAATTGATGCTTGGGGAAATCAACCTCTGTGCAATGGCAGAACATGGCACAGCATTCCATGAGGATTTATTGGGATAATTTCATGTCCTCCCTCAGATATATCCTCATATCCCAAGTCCTTCACCCCTTCCCCAAGGTTCCTCCTCTGCCTTCTGACAGTTCCAAACCAGATGACACCAATATGTAACAGCCCGGCGCCAGTCACTTTTGCACTTTGGCAGGCTCCAGTCACTCATGGAATTATTTAGGCTGGAAAAACCCTCTAAGACCATGGAATCCAACTGTTCCCCAGCACTGGTCCATGTCCCCAAGTGCCACATCCCCACAGCTTTTAAATTCCTCCTTGGACAGCTGTGCCAGGGCTGGACAGCCCTTTCCATGAAGAAATGTTCCCTAATATCCAACCTGAACCTCCCCTAGTGCAACTTGAGGCCACTTCCTCTTGTTATGTCACTGGTACTTGGCAGGAGAGACCAACCCCACCTTCCAGTCAGGGAAGGGGACAAAGATCCCCTCTGTTCCCCCAACCAGGGGACAATCGCCCCTCACCTGTACCCTGCCTGTCTGAAGAGCTCTGCCACTGCTCCTCTCCCTAAGGTGTTTCAGCTACTTCCCACCAACTTTGGGCACAAACCTCTGCTTCCAAAGGGTGACTACATCCCAATTTTCAACAAACTTTCAATTGGACTCTGATTCCTTGGTTCCCCACAACATATCCAAGACCAGAAAAAAGTGGCTGCCCCAAGAGAGGAGGAGAGGCTTATCCACAACAATATTTCTGAGGGATTTGGGTTGTGCACTTAATTCCAGGGCACTTTACCTCGTCTGGGTCTGAAAGTTTGAATTCCCAGCCATCGCCTGTCCAGCTGATGAAGGACTGACAGGACTTGTCAGTGAGCAGTTCCAGCAGGAATTGCCAAAGTTGGATGGGTCCACTGCCTGGAATTACAAAGGAAACACATGATATTAATGCCAGGAAAAGCACAGCTCGTTCTATCGCAGAGAGGGAAAAAATCCCATGCAAAAGGTGCTCACTGCATTAAAAAAAAGCATTCTCCTGTCAAAAAGAGCCACCAGCAGCCACAGGGCAGGAGCTGAGCTGAGAGTTAATCCCCACAGGTAACAGAGCTTCCTATTTGCAGGAAGAGCTGAATATTCATGCCCTGGAACGCTTCATGTGGAGTTACATAAATAGGATTATTTTTCTGGCACACAAACAGGAGGAGCCACCACCTTGGCACCGGAGCAGCACCAATCCCTCTGTGCCAAAGAGCCGCTGGCCACGGCTGAACTCCGGCAGACTCCGCTTCCCGACCTTGACTCTTTGCTCCGTGCTGTTGATGGAGATAAGGAGGACCCAGGTACGAGAATTCCTTGGCCTCTTTCCAGGGCGTGTTGCTACAGGAATGGGTTCTGCTGGCTCGTGGGGAGGGCGGGGGCACGCAGAGCTCCCCAGCCCAGGATCTCCTCATTACCGCCTTGGCACAGCCTCGGCAAATCCATCAGGAACTCCCTGCGGCTGCTGCTCCCCTGACCCAGGTGGAGAGGCATGAGGTGATGTGGAACATACCATGCCATGGGCATTCCTCCTCTCCTTCCACACCTGGTCTCCATCTCCCCTCCAATCGCTGACTTCGGCCATCACCAGTTTGTCCCAGGGCACCCAGTGAGAGCCTGCGGCTGGGTTTGGCTGAAGCCGTGGAGAAGTTTTGAAACACTTCTCTCCTCCTTGGGCTTCTGTCCCAATCCAAGGTAGAGGAGAAGCTCTGGAGCTAAAGTCTCTTTGATGAGCAACATCCAAATGTGGCCATGCCCCAAACATTGCACTTAGCTGTGGGCAAGGTGTTTTGGGAGAGACCCTGCCATGATTTAAACCCAGCCTGCAATAGATCACTAATAATGACAATAATTATAACGAAACAGCCAGAGGGGAGAGGAAATGATTTATCCCACAGGGAATTACACAGGCTGAATTAGCTGGGGTAATCCCAGTGCTGACAGCACTGAGCAAAGCTTCAAGCAGGGAAAAAATGAGTTATGGACTCAGAAAAGCGGATGGAGCCCAGGCTGTTTCCAGGAATGACAAGGGATGCTGTGTGAGCTGTGGCTGTGGGATAACCCATGGAGGGAAGGGAGGACTGCTCCCCTTCTCCACAAAGTTTAAAATTACTCAAAAGCTGCTGGGGAGGAGGAAATGAGAGAGCTGGCTCCAGGACACGGGAATCGCCACGTCCCATCCAGCCCTTCCCAAATTGTTTCCCTCCTGTTATCCCTGTGGAACCACTCCAGGGGTTTGTTGGCGCCAAGCCTGGGGGTTATCACAGCCACAGGCAGGGCAAGGCAGGGAGCTCCCGGCTCTTTCTGCTGGAAAGGGAAGGGACTCGGCAGGGAAAGGCTCCAGCCCGTCGCTCCTCTGGAGCTTGCCAAGATGTTGACTCCACAACGGCGCTCTCCAGTAGGGATGGAGCCGGATTATCCACGCCAAAATGAGGGAGGAAATTCAGATGACGCCTTTGCCTCTTGTTGAGAGGGAAGAGTGAAAAGCCTGGCCTGAAGTGCCACCACATCCCCAGGCTCAGGCCTATTTATAGCAGTGAGCTCTAAATGCAGAGAAAACACTAGGAAAAAGGTTTAGTGGCTGCCTGAGGTCCTCCACAGGTGAATTCCCAAGGGGATGAGTTCTCTTGGCCCATCTGACCTTACACCAACTCCCCACACACAGCCAGGGAGTATCCGACACCCAAATCAAGTTAACAGAGACAGCCCAAGGAGTCCAAGGTCAGGTCCACACCCTCCCATTGATTTCTCTCCTGCCCAACTGAAGAATAAGGATTATTAGTTGATTCCCTCCCCAAAATAAGACGGATGAAAATTCATCACCTGGGTTCCAGGTTCTCGGGTGAGGAACTGCCGTCAAAACACCCCTGGGCCACCCTGGCCCTGCAGGATCTTTGGAGGTTCCAGCCTCACTAACCCTGAGGCAATGGCCAGTGCCATCCCTGTTCAGTTGCCAGCTGGCAGGGAGAGGTGTTGGGAAACCCAGGAACTCTTGCCCCATCTCCAGCAAGCAAGGTAGAGCTCCTGCCACCACCCCCAGTGCCGCTCTGCTGGGTATTTTGGGATTTCCAAGGAAGTGGTGTCATCCTTGGAACAGGGATTCCCAAGGTCTATTCCGAGCTGCCTGCAGGACACGTAAAGCCCCGAATTCCTCTCACTGGACAGGCAGTTATGTGAGGAATGTGTTTATGCAGGGCTCCAGGCATGTCCCAGCTCCTGTAACCACCCCCTCCCTGCCCGAGGGGGAGGCAGCCGAGCCTGGCAGATGTGGCACCGCTCGGAGATGGCAGTGAGGTGGCAGGAGCCAAACCCCAGCACATGCCCAGGCTTGTGCCTCAAATCAGCGCTGGCAGGGAGGAGAACAGAGCAGGGAGCATCATCTGTGCAGCTGTAATTAGTGCTGGGACGGGGATCTTCATGAATGAGCCACTCTGCAGCCAGCAAGGAGCAGGGAATATCTCCCCATAAGATTTCAAGGTGGCTCATGCAGCAATGCCACCCACTCCCCTCAGTGCCACAGGGCAACCAGGAAGCTCCCAGGCTTGTCCCAAACCTCCTCATCCGTGGGAGCTGGGAGCAGTGCCCATTTTCCATCCCTTCTGCTCCAACCTTTCCCCTCATCCCAGCCAGGGCTGGAAATCCCCATCAGGATGGCAGGTTGGGATCACTCCATGGTACAAGCACACACAGCCAGGCTGTCCCGAGGCCAGCGGGTGCATCCCACCACAGGATCTGCTGCCTTGGTAATTCCAAAACAGCCACCTGTTCCCTCAGCCTGGATTGGGATGCAGCTCCAAGCGTGAGGTGGAGGGGCACAAGGCAGCCTTTATGTCACTGCTCCCTCCACACACATCCAGGGGCTCCCCAGAGCAGACCCAGCCCTGGCTCCACAGAAGACAAGGGGAGGACTCAGAGGGGTGGGGGTGTCCTCCCACCCCGCCGCGACCTCCTGCACCCATGGGGCTGCTAAAAATAGCACCCACAATGGGGGCCCTGTCTGGCCTTGGTGGCACTGAACAGGGCCCTTCTGCAGGGACTGTCACACCACAGGAATTCTGTGGCGTCAGGGGGAAAATATTCCTCTCAGGCCGGGTGACAGTCGGAGCTGTGGGAACTGGGAACTGCTGGCCCAGTGGGGCTTCCTCAGCACCAAGCCCTGATGGTGTCCCCAGAGCGCAGGGTCTGGTGCTACGCCATCCCCGTGCCATCCTTCCTTGGCCAGGACAGGTCTCCCAGCTCCTTCCCAAGCACTGGAATACCAAACTCTGCTGGATGGGGCTGTTCCAGCGGCGTGGCACCGCCCGGCTGGGGCAGACAGGCACCGCACAGGGAGGGGACAGCCCAGCCCCAGCATCTCTCTGGGGACGGTTTTACACATCCACCCCTCCCAACGGCCTCTGTTTTGTTTCCCTTGGTTCAAACAAGACAAGAAGACAAAAAAAACCCCACCTACCAACCCCCCAGCGTGGCACCTTTGCCTGGCGCTCTGTGGTTTGTGGTTCCAACCCCACTAAACAATCGGCCCTGGCAACGTCTCCAAAACAGCCCCTGCTCCACTCACCTGCCCACGCTGCCCACCCCCTCTGACGGCACCACGGTCCCCAAATCCCCCAGAAGGTTGTGAATGCTGGTCCCCATCACTCCCTTGCCACACCAGTTCCCACAGCTCCTCCCCGGCTGGTGCAGGCATCAGACACTGCAAAGCAGTGGAGCTGGGACAGAGGCATCTCCAAAGAGCAGGTGTGAAAAAGCAGGAAAAGAGCCAGGAAGCCCTTCCTTAGGGAGCAACATGGCCATGATTACCGGCAGCAGAGCAGCCAGGGGGCCAGTCCAGGCCAGAGCTGCTTCTCTGCTGTAGCTCCTCTGCTCTCAGGAAGGAGGTGTTGGGAGGACTGATCCTGGACTCCCATGAGCGGGAAGAGACCCACACAGATCATCGACTCCAACTCCTGGCCCTGCACAGGACAACCCCAAAAATCCCACCCTGCGCCTAGAGCATTGTCCCTGAACTCAGAGGCTGCCTCCAGAGGCACCTGGCAAAGCTCCAGGGGTTTTGTGAGATTCACATCCCTCTAAAAATAGTCCTGCAGGCCACGAGCGGCTGAGCAACATCAGCTGGGTGTTTGGAGGAGAGAGCCCGAGCTGCTCGCCCTCATCACCCCCCGGGGCTGGAGGAGCCCTGGGGAGAGCCGAGCTCTGCCCCGGTTGGGCAGCAGTGCGTGGGTTTGCACGTCTGGCAGGTGGGGCAGGCGCCACTGAAGCGGCCCGGGGCCCACCCAGGGGAGGCCAGACAGGCACGGAGCCGCTCGGGCCCTGCCGGAGGCACAAGGGGGCAGGAGCTGCTGGGTGGTCATCCTGAAGTCACCTGCAAGGGCTGGGGAAGGACACGAGGCAGGAGGGGCAGGGTAACACATCCCCCGCTCCCAGCAGGGCCAGAGGAGCCCTGTGCTGCTGTGCACAGGAAGGGGGTGCCTGCATCCCGAACTCCCGAGCCAGGGCTGCAGATGGACACACGGACACTGCCCCAGCAGTGCAGGCAGGGAGGGCGCTGCTGCTTCCAGCAATGTACAGGCTGGGGAGGGCAAGAATAGCCAGAGCACTGGAGAGCGGCAGGAAAAGGGGACAGGAGGGCAGCTGCTGGCAGATTTTTAGGGGCTGATGACCACAGCATTGGGGGGATCTCACCTGTGGGGGCTTCAGAGCAGCAGCACAGCACCAGGGGGAGGGGCAGCAGCACCTGAGCTGTCCTGAAAGAGACCCACTTTCCGTGGGACCGCCTCGAATTTCTTGCAAAACAGCAGTTGTTCTTTCACTGCTGGGTCACAGATAAGCATCGCTCGCAGAGGCTGGGGAGGCTCCAGGCTGTGCAGAGCAGCAGCTCACACACTGCACAGGGGCTGAGAGGCACAACGGGGCCCCATGACACAGCCCTGTGGGTGCTGATAGCGAGGGTCAGGGCAAAGGCTGGCCTGGGCAGGCCCAGCTCTGTGGAGAGAGCGCTCAGTGGGATCACATCTGTGAAGGAGGCTGTTCCGGCACTGCCTCCTGAACTGCTAATGCCCAGCAGGATAATGAGGATGGCATCGCTCTGAGAGGGACACTCAGGTCATGGGGGACATCCGCTGGAAGGGGCATTAACCCTTCAAGTGCTGGGACTAGCTTTAAAGGGTTCAGCACCTCCCCAGGCAGGCCCCGGCAGCAGCACCCATACAGCCCCAGCCTTGCATCTACAGCATCAGGGCTTGGTGTGCACTCACCTCACCTCTCCCATCCCTCTCTCCTCCCCTGCCCTCCCCTCTGGAACACGAGGGGATGGTCCTGCTGTGTGCTCAGTGATGTGGAGCTGCAACTCCAGGCCACAGCAACACCAACAGCATGGATGGAAAGCCCCGGGGTGTCAGTTCTGCCCACCTCAGAGAAAACAAACCCCAAAACTTGGCTGCCAAGCCACAGAGCTGCCTGAGGGAACCCAAAACCAGCTCAGTGCTGAACCGCCACAGTGGAACAGCAAGGTCTGAGCCTCCTGCAGCCCTGCAGCACCAGGGGAGCAGCAGTACGGGCTGCAAATACCGACACAGGGCACAAAGATCCAGCTGAGTCCATCCATGTGGAGCCAGGGCTCCTGCAGGATGCTGGTGGCCACGGGAATCATCAGAGGCTGCAGGATCCAGCTACAACACAGCCCCAGGGGATTGGAGGCAGAGCTGAGCTCGCTCTAGCCCAGCTGGGCTCAGGTGTTGGAGGAATCTCTGCCCACTCACACCAAACACAGCTCTGCTGCTGAACCAGGGAGCTTAGAACGAGCTCAGCTGAGCCAGCGTGAGGTTTAGCAGTGGACACTCATCCTGAGCCATCCCTTGCCTGGATTTCATGGATGTACTCTGTGTCATGGCAAAGAAAATAAAATCTGGCTTAATGTAGAATCTCAGAATCAGAGAATCTCCTGAGCTGGGAGGAACCCACCAGGATCATCCAGTCCAACCCCTGGCCCTGTACAGGCACCCTCAAATCCCACCCTGACAGTGCATCCCTGGCAGCGCTGTCCAAGCTCTCCTGGATCTCTGGCAGCCTCCGGGCCGTGCCCATTCCCTGGAGAGCCTGGGCAGTGCCATCACCCTCTGGGGGAAGAACCTTTCCCTGCTCTGCAACCTGACCCTGCCCTGGCACAGCTCCAGCCTTTCCCTCAGGTAAAATTCGAGCTGGTCAAGCTTTGAGTGAGCTCCAAACCCAGGTGTTCAGGGCTGGCCCGCCCTGCAGTGATGGAAACTGAAGTTCACCAACTCCTGAGCAATTACATTTCTCCTTCAAAAAAAAAGATAAGAAAATTGCATCAACCTCTCTGTGAGCAACCATAGCAACTTGTAAAAATAGGTCAAGATGTGGGGGCAGATAAGGCAGCTCTGAAAGGCCGCTCGGAGCTGCATGAAGAACACATCAAACGCAAACGGAGCTTCCGCCAAAATGCACCTTCTCACCCCAAAATGCGCCTCTGGGGCAGATACCATCAGAGATGTGCTGGGGCCACCTCCCTGGGCACCACAGAGCACAGGGCCTGGTAACAGAACCTGAACAAGACTGTCAGGTCCCTAAAGTCAGCGCAGCAAGCTCTGGGGGTGAGGGATGAGATGTCCCTCTTCGCCCTGCCAGGTCTGGAGGGGCCACCTTGGTGTGTCCTCAAGGGGGAAATGGAAGCCCACGGTCTGGGTGTTTCGGGCTCCTGGGCTGGCAGAGCTCTTCTGCTCCTTGGGAGGCTCCACCTCCTCAGCAGAGCCGCAGGCAGAGCCCAGACTCTGAGTTCCTCTGCTCTGGCCGACAGACAGAACTTCCTCCGCTGAGTAAAGTAAGAGTAAAGCACAGCAATGAACAAAAAGGCCTGAGCTCTGCCTGAGTCCCCACTCCGAGCTCAGCTGGCCCGGGCCAGACCTCCAGCACTTCTCAGTGGGCAGCCTGAGCCGGGTGTTTCACACTGACACAGACCCAGAGAGCGGAGAGTGCCCAGTTCTCTTCCAGTTTGAAACCCAATCCGTTCTACGTGCTCTCCCCTGGACCTGCTCGCACAGTGACCCAGCTCCAGCTCCTGCTGCTTGGAAAACCCAGCGCTGAAGGTCTGGGGGCTTTAAAATGGCTCAGAGGACATCTCTGGAGTCACTGCCTGCCAGGATCACCTGGCCAGGGGCCTTTCCCAATGGCAAAAGCTGGCTCTGCTGGCTAGAGCACTGAGTATTGCCCAGCAGCCTTCAGAGCAGGCAAACAAAGCTCCAGCTCAAGCATTTCCCAGTGACTCCGGATTTTCCTCACCGCACTTAAAGCCTCTTAAGTGAAGCAATGCAAAAACAAATTTAAAAATCAGGTGTTCCCACTTATTGATCCCACCAAAGCGCCTGAGCCAAAGGATTCTCCTCCCAGCTCCAAGAGGGATTGAAAATGAGGCGAGGGGAAGTGTTACACAGAGCACAGCGTTTGGAATTGTGCTCTGGCACTGCATGAACCCAAGTCTCCCCGAAGGCACTGCTCCAAGGACAGCCTTTGGGGTGCTAATATTCCTTGGAAAAACACCGGGCCCAAGCCGCTGACTTCAGCCCCTTTCTCCGGGGGTGGTGCTTTTGCACTTTTTTCCATGAGCTACAGCAAACAGAGAGGGAAATATCCAACCTGGAAAAGAATGCTCCTGATTTTGCCAGCACCTTGGTGCCTCAATTTCCCCAGCTGCTCAAATGCATCCTGGGCTCCTGCATACCCAAAGCACTTCCAGGTGCTGTAGGGAAAGGCATGATCAGGAGAAAATAGGAATAAAAATAGGAATAAAAAGAGCAACTTGTGCTCGGTGGTCTCTTTTCTCAGGAACATCAATTTCCATGGCACAGCAGAGAATGAGCCCCAGGTCACAGTTCCTCCTCTCCCTGCCCACCACACCCCCAAGCCCCAATCCATTCAGGAATGCAGAGCACACTCATATTTTCTATGGACTTGGTAGAGTCTCATTCAGCAGGAAGGGCTGAGCTCTCTTTCTAACTAAAGTTATAGCAGCAAACCACTTCCCTTTTTACACTCCTAAAATTATCTCCCCACCTTTTCTCCCTGCTGCACCTCTCCCCACCCTCACAAAGGCTCAGAGTCAGCCTGAGATTAGCCGTGCGTGGGAGGGGACTCAGGGACCTCAGGATCTGCTCTGAACCTGGGGATGATCTTTATCAGCACAGACTCTTTCCACCAACTGCTCCCAGCTGGAGCAGGATAGATCTGAATGTGCAGAGCCAGGGGAGCTGGCAGGAGGCTGCCCCAGAGTTTTCCTCGGAGCACGGGGAAAAGCCATGGCACAGAAGAGCTGGAAAGGATTAGCTCAGCTTTAGCTGGAAGTCCCATCCCACCAAGTTTCTCTCCTTGGAGATGCCAGATTGCTGAAGGGCTGTCATAAAGAGCCAGAGTTTCCATGGCCTATCACCTTCTCATCTCTCCCAGTGCAGGGAATGGAAAATGTTTGGGATGGCTCTGGCAGCGCCCCACCCCTGCCCCGCACCAAGGTACACAAGGAGCACAGCAGGGCCTCCTCAGGGCCAGAGGGGAGAGGATCCATCCCCACCACACACAGCAGCGCTGGAGATGAGGCTGCTCGTGCCCTGGGGGGAAGCCACAACCAAGATGCCACCAGTCACCACCCAGGGGGCTGGGGGCTCTGCAGCACCTCGTGTTCAGGAACCAAACTAGACCCAGCTCCTGGGGCAAATGGAGAGCAGGGCATTGAGTGCCCTGTGCCCAGCCAGGTGCCACATCCCCCGTGAGGTGTGGGATGCGTGAGATGCCCATGCTGGAAGGAGATGCAGCCCTGGGCTGACCCCAGAGACAGCCCAAAACCCTCCCTCACACCCTGGCAGCAGCCACACCGAGCTGGGGCAGCCCAGAGCGCCCCGGGGCTCTGCCCTGGGGATGGGGAGGTGCTCCCCGAGGGGCTGGGGGGCACAGAGGGGGTCCCGGGACGGTGCCCTACCTGTGTAGCCAGCCAGGGCAGCAGCAGGAATGACAGGCTTGTCCTTGTTCATGTCGGCCCGGTCCCGCACATAGTCCTTGAAGGTGCCCTTGGGCTTGTGGCTGGGCAGGGTGGCAGGGTAGTCCTCGGAGTCGAAGCTGTCGTAGGAGGGCACGCGCTGCAGACTCTGGAAGGAGGACTGGCTGCTCCAGGACTGCGTCAGGCGGTCACAGCTGTCGTAGCTCTCTATGCTCTCGAAGGAGTCCTGGCCTCCCAGCTTACCTGGAGGAGGCACAGCAGGTGAGATGGGCCTGGCCAGCACAGGAGGCTTCTTCACCTGACTAGCACAGGAGGTTTCACCTGGCAGGCACAGGAGGTTTCACCTGGCCAGCACAGGAGGCTTCTTCACCTGGCTGGCACAGAATGCTTCACCTGGCCAGCACCGGAGGGTTCAGCTGGCCAG
>WBMY01011566.1:519008-536407 GCA_013397315.1 Donacobius atricapilla | reverse complement strand
AAGCAGCCTTTATCATGATATGTGCAGTTATGGGGTTAACCTTCCTACCATGCTTAGTCCCCTGCCTAAATCGGTTACTTACCTCTACTGTACCCTCAAAAGAAACTGAAAAAATGATGGCATTAAAGGACTCAGAACACTGTAAACATGAGAATGCTAAAGAAGTTTATAACAAGTTCCAAAAGATGAGAAAAACCTATGCTCAGGACCCTGAGACAGCAAATTGATGCGGGCCCAGGCCCGATAAAAGAATTAGAGGGGGGACTGAAATAAATAAGCCTGAACCAGGCAGTCATTGTCCCTTGAAGCCTTTTCTTGGTTCGATGTCCCTTGCTGAATATTCATCCCCTGGCCGACTGGCACATTAGTCATGTTGTAATCCCTGGTTGTCACTCACCTTTTGTTTTGTTTTTTTTTGTTTCCTTTTCCCTGCTTTCTGGCTATCATCAAGCCCCCACTGCTGCCCAACATGGTGACCAAGAGGTGGAGGAGGAACATGGTGCATATGCAAATGAAGGAGGCCCGGTGCCAACTGGGAGGACAAACCGCCTGGAAGTCGGAGAATATTATCAGACTAAATCACCCAAGGGACAAGCAAAGGACTTGGACAGGTTGCGCAGAAGCCCAAAGTTGGGCAGTCTTGTCCCTCAACCTAACTTTTACGGTCAACACCAGTGGTGGGACCCCTGGACCTATGAGCCACTGTGTCTTCTGATGCTCCCACAAGGACAGAAGTCCCGGTTCTGCCTGTGTCCCAGTGGTCAAAGCTGCCTTCCTCCTCCTTCCAGTGGCTCCTGGGAGCTGGGGCAGTGTGTGTGCAACACATCAGGCCCCCACCCCACTCATTAAAAGGATCAGCCTGGGATCAGCATTAAAAGGAGCAAATCTTCTGCCCTGTTTATTATCCTATATTATTGCTGTTATTGTTAGTAATTGTTATTATTTGTACAGGCAGGAGGTAGAGGAAAGGTCATTCAGGGAAAGTCCCACTGGGTCTCCTCCAGGCAGGGGCACCCCCTCCAGATGGTGACAACACCAACCCAGGCCTCAGGGCACACACAGAAGCTGGTCCTGGAATAATCACTGCCTATTCAGGCTGAGGGGCAGCTGCTCCACTCCAGAGGGCCAGGCCAGAGCCGAGGCTATTTCCCAGTGCCCAAACAGACACGCTGTCCCTCGGGTCCTGCCTTGGCTCCTTCCCACGTGCAGCAGTGGGCGATGGAAGCTCTTTGGTCCTGGCTGGCCAAAGCCTGAGCCACACTCTGATGGGCAATGGACCAAACTCACAGTCCCCAGATTTCACCCAGCCAAAATACACAAGTGCTTCTGCTCAAATGCATTGGGGATGCTCCAGGTCCCTGCTGGACATCAGGTTTGAAGGGGTTATTTAAGAGAAAAATCCATGTTTTGCCGGTGAAGGCAGAAAGACGAATTTTTGTCTCTTCTCCATTAATCTAAGTTCCACTTGCTCCCAAGTTGACCCAGTAATTGTAATTCTAAATTAAATGTAAATGTATTGGCTGCTGGTAAAGGTCATTCCACAGAAAATGGCTATGTTTTCCTCTCCTTCAGATGCTTGAATACTAAACATGTATAATTCACAGGATCATTAGCAGATAAAGACATTTCCCACCTCTGCTCCCTAATCCTCACACAAACCCATTTTATACGTCAGTGGGCAAAAGGAAAACTGTTCACTCTTATTTAATGCTTATAGGTCGGGCTGTCTGCTGTGAAAAAATGCAGGTGCTCAGCATCCATCAGGATGAAGCCCTCTGGAAATGAAATCCATGTCTTAGAGGAGGCAGAATGACCACAGGATGTCCTTTAGGGCTCTGTGTAATTGAGTCTCTGCTCTGCCAGATTATCACCCTGGCTTGAAAGGGGTGAACTTGGGTCAAGGTCTGTGAAACCTTCTCCAGACCTCCTCTCAGGGGAATTGGGGAACGCAGGTCTAATGAGGACCCAGGTAGAAGGCACTGATTATCTCTGGAGCTCCTTGAGGTGAGCTGGGTCATGTTGTGCCTGCTCAGGAAGCTCCTAAATCTGGCCAATAACAAGGAGGTGGAGCAGGGCTTCAAAGCTGATGAGGACTTTTCCACCCCCAAGCGCTGAAGAGGGAAAAACCACAGGGTCCAGCAGGAATCATCCCCTGGTGATGTCAGGAGGTGAGCAGGCAGTTTCCCTTCACAGACTAAGGCAGTAATTCACAGCATCCTCAAGTCACCGAGCCTCTTGTTGTCTGAGAATGGCACAATTTTCTCGGCTGTGATCAGGAGCTGGAATTGCTCAAGGCTTTGGATTTTCTCCCCTCTTTATAGATTGATTGCAAACAATCTGCCACAATCTGCTGGAGCTGCCACGCTCTGGAGGCAGAACGAGCAGGGGATGCTCATGCCAATGGCACAGTATACTCATGCCAATGGCACAGCTTTACTCTCAAGGCCCTGCTAATGGTTCCTGAGCCAGGTGAGGGTCTTGCAGCCACCCCCATCCGCAGGGAATTTCCCCAGGGCAGCCCTCAGTGGGAGGCTGAATACCAGATCCACTGCCTGACCCTGGCATAGGGATGAGGAGGGTCTGTCTCACCTGCAAGCATCTGAGCCAGCTCCGTGCTCTCAGGGCAGCTGGGATTCACTCCTTACAGTTTGGGGGTCCCCTCCTCCATCCCCACTGGATGCTCACTCCCAGAATGTGCTGCCCTGGAAAAGCACAGGTTTTGTGACAACAGAGTTTGTCAGCTCAGCATCCCTGAACACAGCCCCAAAGCTCCCCAAATTTGGCTGCAGATGGACACAGGGTAGATAAGCTCCAGCTGTTCCCTCTCATCCGAGCCACTTCCCAGGCAATAGTAGGGGTTGGGATGCTCTGTGGGGATGCGTCCTCCCCATCACAGGAATTGTTGCGTGGGGCCGAGCAGAGCGGTGCTGCCCACAGGTTTTTTTATCAGCAGCCTCAAGCTCCGTGCAGTGCCAGTGGGAAGGGTGGGAGGCCAAGCTGCAGCAGCAGTGTGAAACCACGCAGGAGGTGAGGCTGGACACGCAGCCACACACAGCACGGGGCTGCCGTGCCCAGGAGATCAGGCAGTTACCCAGAACACAGGGCTGGGATAATCCCCCAGGTCTGAGGGTCTGGGCTTCAGGGGGCTCCCACCTGCGGGCAGAGGGCTGGGGCAGGTGGTGCACGCCGGGAGCAGCAGGATTTTGTGCCCTGGGGGCTCTCCCTGAGACACTGCTGCTCCCCCATGCAGTCCCTGCCTGTCCCAAGGGTGATGCGGGTCCTTCCGCTTTGTTCTGAGGAAAAGCCAAGCCTTGGTGGGTCTCAGGGTGACCGAGGGGCGCTGCTCACAGGGGGCGAGGTGTCTACTGTGATGAGTGAGGGTTCCCTGGTGCAGTCACAGCACAGGGGGTGCAGTCCCTAGCCAGGGAGCTGTTCTCCCTGCCCTGGAAGCATCTCCCCAAATCCTCAGGGAGGCTGGCAGGACCTGGGCACGGCTCCCAGGGGCTGCTGGGCTGCTCATGCCTCCTGTCCTTCAGCTGGCGGGGAGGTTTGCAGCAAGGAGAGCGCTGGCAGGCCCTTCCTGGAAGGTGCTCATTCATACGCTGACATGTTTATTTGCATACAGACATTTTAGGCTTTTTGTTGTTGGCTGACTTATTGTACGAGTTCTCAAAGCTGTGATATTGAATTATAAATTGAGACAGTGTATCCATGAAAGATTGCTCTTTGACTATAGGCAGCACTATCAAATATGACAGTCACAATAAATGCATACTTTAAAGCCAAGCTAAATATGCTCTGCAATCCAAGATGTGCAAATCAAGCAAGTAGAAAAATAACCATATTTTTTTTTTCCACAAACAAATCTCAGACCTTGGGTGATGATTTTGTTCAGCTTTATGTCTTGGCTCCTTGGCAAAATACTCAGGCAGCAGATAATGAAATGACCTACTTTTGCTGTCTTTGTTCATGACAACACATAAATTAAGAATTATGCCCTTTCAAATTAAACTTATCGTTTTTGCAGAAATTAGAGTGTAATTTCTGCTGCAGGTTGGAGGTGAGGGAGGGGGAGGTGGTTCAGCCTCTGGGGTCGCCCTGTGCTGTGCCCACTCCCTGGAGCAGGAGCTGAGCATCCCAGTGGTCCTGGGCTGGTCCCCACCACCAGCAGGGCCCTCTCCTCTGCTCTCCTCGCTGCTCTGACTCGTTTGTGTTCACCTCGGAGGCCTGGAGGCTGAGCAGTGCCACTCAGCTGATGATTTCACCAACGCCCCGGGTTTAGCCTGAACGCTGCCTTGAGAGCTGCCAGAGCCGGGGCTCACCGCTCCGCTCCCCCTGCAGGGGAATTGTTTTGCCTCCACCCGCATGTGATGTGCAGGGTGCTGTAATGCTTCCTGACTGAGCGACAGCAAAATAATGTTTGCCTTAATTGAATTTCAGATCGGGAGCGTGGGCTGCAGCCCGCGGGGCTGAGGGGGGTTGTGATGCTCCTTTGGGCTGGGGGCCCGGGCTCCCCGCGAGGCTGGAGACGATGCTGAGGGACACAGGGATGAGTTGTTCGAGTGAGTGGTGTGTGTCTGGCTATCCTTGCCTCCGGATGGGACGGCTGGGTCAGAGCAAGGTTATTCAGTAAGGCTGTGTAATTTCCTGAGGATGCCGGTGGCAGGAAGGAGGATGGAGCGTGCCCGGGATGATGCTGGCCAGCCCCAGGTGGGCTGCGGAGCTGGGAGAACTTCTGTCCTCCCCAGGCACCTCAGATGGATTTAATAGTCTACAAAATCCATTATGAAAGCCAGCGATGCATTCCCATAAACAAGAGGCTAAACACAGCCCTTGGAGCTCCCCATGGCCGGGCCCTGCAGGCGCCGTACAAAGCCGTGTGGCAGCTGCAGGAGCGGGCTCACAGTCACAGCAGGGTCCTGGCCCAGCCCTGGTCCCCTCCACGAGCCCACCCAGGCCCCCTTCCCACAGGTGATCACTGGGATCCAGAGGTGACAGCACTGCTGGGTGTCCATCCCTGGCAGAGCCCAGCAGGATCCGGGGGCAGTGTGTAGGGGATGTACAGCAGCGCACCCCGTGAGATAAGCAGGGCACTCTAAACACATCTCTGACTCCCTGCAGCCCCCCCAGCTCCACGTGCAGTGATTTCTCTCACACAGCTCTCTCCGAGTTTGCAAGTGCTGGGCAAGCTGCATTGCCCCTGGCAGGATTCTGTGGGCTCCCTGCCCTGGCAGAGCTCTCCTGCAAGCTGTGAGGATGCTGCTGGCCTGCATTGAGATCCGGATCTGGCCGAGAAGGGGGTTGTGCCTCAGATCCTGGGGCATCGGTGCAGCAGGAGCCTGAGAGTTGCTTACACAGCCTCCCATTGTGCTTTCATTCCCAGTGAGCTGCAGGTGAATTCTCAGAACTCCCAACTCCGGCAGAAGGATATGAGGATCAGGGGGTGATGGGCTGTGCTGCCCAAGCCCTCTGTGTGCAGGGGATGAGTGGTGCTGGGGAGCAGAAAAAGACCCACCACAGACCCCAAGCCACACAGTATCCTGTGCTGATTCCCAAAGGTGTCCATTACTGAGGGGCTGAATTTACTGCAGGGGTTTGGGGGAGCTGTGCCTGGCTCAGCCTGGCTCAAGTTCTTGTGCTATGTGGGCAGGTGGAGGCTTCGTACTGCTGAAGCAGGAGAGCAGAGCAGTCCCTGGGATGCTGCACCTGCAGCAGAGACCCCAGCCATGGCGTGGGTGAGCAGGGCTGGCAGTGGTGACCTCACTCTGCTGGGACGTTCTCTGTTGCCTCCTCAGCACTTTGCATCGGCTCTCCTGGTGCTGCCAGAGTTTTGCAGGCTGTCCTGCAGTGCTGGTCTGGGTCCAGCGGCCCTGAGGTGGTTGCTCTGCTCCCTCTCCAGGCTGGCTCCTGTCTCCTGCTGGTTTTGAGCAGTGGCTGGCAGGAGCACTTGTACTTCTTCCTTCCAGCCTGTTGTTTCCAGGTTCAGTGAGTAATTCCCGATGAGCTGTGATTTCTAAAATTAAATCCTTAGGATTACAAACAAGAGGCCTGAATTAATATTCCTGCAGTGTGTGCTGCGTTAACTCCCTCCGGGATGTCTCACCTGATGGCTGTACCTCCCTTGCAGGCCTGGCCCTCCTGCCACTGGTCCCAGTGCTGCTGTGGCCAGTCAGAGCAGGATGGGGCCACTTGGTGCAGACCTAGACCCAGCTGAGAGTGGATGTGTGGGCCACAGCTGCTCTCCACGCTGATCTCATCTTTGAAAATATCTTATTTAGGTCAGATTTCTTTTTTTTTTCCAGGCAGATCTTCTGCCAGTCTTTGTTTAATCTGAGCTGTCTAATTGGGGCCCCCAAATTCGGCTGAACATGCTGTTAGTCTCATTGAAGAGCTCTGGCCTCATGGGTTGGCTTTTTTTCTTTTCCCTTTTTGCAAAGAATTGATTTTCCTGCCAGTGTGACTCCTCCCCACTGAAGTTCCCGTCACTGCAAAGTTCAGGCTCCTCTTTGTTCTAACTATCACTGTCTCCACACAAAGTGAAAGAGGCAAATGCTCTGCTCTATTTTAGGTGTAACTGAGATGATAGTCCTGCACAGCTGGGAAGGCTGCAGGAAGCTCCTGCCCAATGATCATCTTTCCTTGACCAGAATCAAGGAAGCAGCCAGTCTTTGGGAGCATCTCATGAAAGTCCGTGTCTGCCTGGCCAGGCTGGCCTCAGCAGGGAGCAGCATTGCTGTCCCCCGGCCAAGGCAGGAGCTTTCCCTCCCCCATGGAGAAACTGGAATTTTCACCATCCCTGAAGTACCCTGGGGATGCTCCTTGTCCTCCATGATAGAGGAGCAGATGCCCCATCCCTGGTGACATTGAAGGCAGGTTGGATGCAGCTCTGCTCAGCGTGGTTGGGTGAAAGTTGTCCCTGCCTGTGGCAGGGCAGCTGGACTGGATGATCTTTAGAGGTCCCTTCTAATCCAAACCATTCTGTGATAGAAAAAGGAGCCCTCCCATGGACTGCTCCAGGATTGCTCCTCCCCAAGGATGGAGAGTGGGGCTCCAGTAAGGAGACCTTCTACTGCCTTTAGTTATTCCTAATTCCTTAGGAAAGTCCACAGGGAACTGGGGTTGTTTCTCTCGCCAGACTGCCACAATTGCTGCTTACCATCAGGACATCAGGTAGCAGGAGCGATGCCAGCCCAGCTGCCCTGGCCCCAGGTGAGGCCCTGCTGTGCCCAGGCAGCAGCTGTGCAGCTCTGCCTCTCCCACACCAATTCTTAGCTCTGCCTCTCCCACACCAATTCTAAGCTCTGCCTCCAGATCCCACCAGCCCTATAAGTGACATTCCTGGGGGGTAAATGGCCCTGGCAGCCATGAGTGGGTCTGGTGAGTGGCACTGGCACCGTGGGCATATCCTCACCCACAGAGGGACAGGATGTTGCTCTGGGGAAGGAAAAATAACAGGGCTGATACTCTGGATAGCACAGCAGGCTGTGTGCAGCACCTCCAGGGGCTCAGCCAGACCCTAAAGCTGCTCAGTGCGCTGCCATCCCCATTATATTGGCTCTACTAGCCCATGCTGGGCAAACTGCACATGGGACACAGGATAAAATCCATCCTTGTCTGATTACTTGGGATTTTCCCTCTCTAACTGGCCTGAGCAGAGGGCTGTATAATTCCAAGAGAAACTGAGTTTGAGTCAGGCAGCCGGGAGCAGATTACTCAGTTACTGAGCCCCCTGAGCTCAGTGGCATTTTTCAGGTGAAGTGCTCTTTTACTGCTAAGATTAACTGTTGATGAAAAGGATACTTTTTGAGAAGGCTCTTCCTGGCAAAATATTTGAAAGCATTTTAAAATAGTTTGCATAGAAACATGGAAAAGCCGGAAGGAGCTGTGGGGATCATCTGTTCTGCCCCTCTGCCAAAAGCAAACTCAACCTGAGCTGCATCCAGCTCTGATTCCATACCTTATTTTTACATTTTTTAGTGCAAATCTGATGAAAAATTTCATCTTGATGCAACCTTCAAAATCTCTGTCAAAACGGTTCAACTGAAACTTCTGCTGAAAGTAGCTGAAAAGGTTGGCATGGAAAGAAACGTTTCTAAATGAAATGTTTACTGACCCCCTCTGGATCCTTTCAGTGATTTTTATTTTTCTATCTGGTTTTGAGCAGGAAAATTTTGCAAGATTTTCAGATGTGGAGGTGGGAATGGGCTGTGGCTGAGCCAGCTTTGTTCTCCCTCCCACATGGGATGCTTGGTCTGTGCTGAGACCTTTTGGGAGCTGTGGCAGTGACTGGTTGGGGACAGTGGCACAATGGCCACAAATCCTGCAGTTTTGTATCAGACATGGGCTTGATTAAAAATAAATGAATGAATTTAAACTTTCTTGCTGTGTATGGTGAGGATGGGACTTCCAAAGGCAGACAGACCAGTGTGTGCATAGAAAGGATCTGTATTTTATTACTCTCATCTTGGTTTCTTTTCCCCCTTGTTACTAATCTCATTATGTTTAAGACTATAAATTTAGGTTGGCATGAATCTGTATTACTAAAATATTTTACCTTGAGTTCTTAGAAGCTCTCTCCATCTGTGAGGATAATACTAAGTATTAATTAACCAGCTAATCCTATGCAGTGCTTGGAAAACATAAAACATGACAAAGAAGTAACTCCAAAGTGCAATTCCATTCTACTCAAAGCAAACCTGTCCCTTTGCCACCAGGAGAAGGCTTTGGAGGTTCTTGTAGCTTTGAGAACAGCTCTCAGCTTGCTTCAAGTATCTGCTCAAAGCTTCCGATCACTTTTTGAATCAGAAAGGGAGAATGAAGGGTGTCCAGGACAGTGTGAGAACAAGGGGTATCCAAAGGGACACCAGCAGCTATTTCTCTGTCCCTGCTGTGGCAGCACATCCAGCAGGCAAAGGATGGAGCAGTGCTGGTTCCTGTGCCCTGGGCCAAGGGTTCATTTTTATCCCCTGATACTTGTGATGGTTTCTGGCTCCTTCTCTTGGTGTGTTGCAGTCAAAAAGCTCACATTTAGCAACAAACCTGCTCCCCTGTCGTCTGAGGTGATGTCTTTGGGGCCCAGAGAACCCCCTCTGAGGAGTGTTGGGTCCCAGATTAGGATTAGGATTCAGGTGTGGAGGAGGCTCCAGAGGCAGCACAGGTAAATATGGACTGGGCTCTATGGGGATGCTTGGCACCCTCCCCTCAGCCATGTCACCCATGTCACCACCACTGTGTCCTCTGCCATGTCCTGAGTTCACAGGCATGTGGGGCAGGTGAATGTTAGGAAGAAAATGAGGAGTTTTGGGGGTCTGGCTGAGCCTGGGGATGGAGCAGGGCTGGGGAAAGGGCTCGTGCAGCAGGAGCTGGGATTCTGTGGTTTGGTGTGCCAGATGATTGCTTGTGCATCTGGCTAGGCATCAGGGGTATCCTGGAAAGTCACGGCAGGTTTATCCCTACATCTCCTGGGTGTTTTGGAAAATCCTACCTCTAGTGCTCACATTGTCACAGCCTCTGCAGAACCTTGGCTCTGTTTGCCTCCAGACAATGCCAAGGGAAATTATTATCTCCTAACATGATCTCAAGGTGCCAGGCTTGACACGAGCAGGTTCACTGGGTTCCCAGTGTGTATTCACAGCTGCTGATCTGCTCCCTCCTGTCTCTCTCTGCTCAGAGGAGCTGGACAAGCTGGTGTGGGCATGCGTAGGGCCAGCACTGGTGCCCTGTATCCCTCCAGCCTCAGCTCTGTTTGGTTTGCTGCAAAGCAGACTGTGCAAAGCCCTGTGCTGTTTGCAGTGGGGTGATTGAGCTCGTGGCTCCCCATGAATCCCTCTCCACACACAGCACGTGCAGTCCCAGCCCGGAGCTGGGGAGGTGGTGTGGGATGTGCAGCCCTGTCACCACACTGCAGAGAGCTGGTGACGGCACTGGCACAGCCCTGCAGCACCAATCTGCCTCCTGCTCCCACTCTGCCTTGTGTTTGCAAAAACACTTGTGCCAAGCCACGCATCAGGAGTTTATGGGCTTGCTGGGCTGGACTCTGCAGGGAGTTGAAGTCAGGAACAAGGGTTGGACAGGGCATAGGGAACTCATCCATGAGGTGGTGGGGCTGGTATCCCACAGAGGAAATGGTGCTGGAGAGAGCACAAAACCAATGGGATTGTTCTGCATCCATCCCAATACTCCATCTTCGTAGTCAAGTTATTTTTAACACTTTTTCATAGCAACACCCCAGTGCTGTGCATCAGGGAAGGGCAAGCAGGTTCCCTTGGCTTGGGTCTGTCAGGACTGGGGCAGGAGCCTGTGGACATGGGTGTCCTTTCCCCTGCAATCCAAGGGCAAGGTTGGACGTCCTGCCCATACACATCCAGTGTCCCAGAGGAGCTGTGGAGTGGCCCCTGTGTGCACCTTCCAGGTAAGTCAGTGCCCAGTGTCACTGTGGTAGGAATTTGTAGGGATTAAGGAAAGTCAGTCTATTTCCATGGGGCATTTTCCATTGGGGAAGCAAACTCCGGAGCTGAGGGCTGGTCAATCACATTGGAGAGCCTGTCCTGTTGGTGGTGTGGGCCCTTGCACTGTCCACTCCTGCAGGGGAAGTCCTGGGGAAGCTATCTGTGCCTCTGGAGCACAGCCATGGCCAAGCCAGTGCCATCTCTCTGAATCCCAGCATCCCAGACTGGGTCAGGCTGAAGGGCCCACAGGGGCTCACCTGGTGCCAGCTCCTTGTTCCAGCAGGGCCATCCCAGAGCTCAGGGCACAGGAATATCTGCAATATCCCCAGGGAGGGGCACTCCACAGCCTCCCTGCACAGTCTGCCCAGCGCTGGGCACTGC
Source organism: Donacobius atricapilla (assembly GCA_013397315.1). Classification (NCBI taxonomy): domain Eukaryota; kingdom Metazoa; phylum Chordata; class Aves; order Passeriformes; family Mimidae; genus Donacobius; species Donacobius atricapilla. The sequence goes on along the minus strand of WBMY01011566.1, from coordinate 525,578 downwards.
CCAGGGCAGGAGTTCTGCCTCCTGTGCAGGGGCAGCTCCTGGGCTCCGTCCCTGCCCGTTCCTCTGGTGCCATTGCTGGGCCTGGAGCAGAGCCTGGGGCTGCTCTGCCCTCCCTGCACACAGGGACAGACAGGGACAGACAGGGACTGACAGGGACACTCAGGGACGCCCAGGACTGAGGGATATCTGCCCTTCAGAGGGGACCTTATTGTACTTCAGTCACAGCAGAGCTGCAAGTGCTGACACCATCTCCGACTTCAGATCAAACTCCCACACTTACTCCTGCCTTCAGACCTGTTTTTCTTCACTGTGGAAACTTTCTTTCAACTCTGGAAAATGCTGAGTGTAATTTAGGATGTAGAGGGTGATAAACTGAGGGTGGGGACAGAGATATGATGAGACTGTGGGGTTCAGTGGTCAGCACGATGTACAGCAAGGCAGGACACCTGTCTCTAGCCCCAGGCTCTGCCTCACCTTCACAGCAGCCTCTGCCCAGGCAATGCAAACCCCCACACCCCTGTGAGACTACCACAGACAGTGGACAACAGGAGTGCCAGCAAAGCCCTGCTCTCCATTGCAAGAACCCATTGTGGTGTCCCTGCCCATGACAGGGGCTGGAATGAGGTGATCTGTAAGGTCCCTTCCAACCCAAACCCAAATCACTCTGGGATTCCTACAACAGCCTGACTGCTTCAAATAGTGCTCTGTTGGTCTTAAATCTGTGATAGGATTTGAAAAACCCACACTGCTCTTTGAAAAACTCACATCAAAAGAAATATGTTAAGTATGTCCAGCCAGGTGCAGCAGGGAGCAGGGAAGGTGCTGCTCAGCAGCACAAACCAGAGGGTTGTGATGTATAAGGTCAGTTTTGGCCCTGGACACAGAGAGCAGAAAATCAAAGAGTGTGAGGGATTTAAAAGAGGATCTGAGGCCAAGTGTTACCTCTGTGCCAGTAGTTATAAAGCAAGGGATTGTTTCATGCAGTGCTGCGTGAGGAGGAACTCGCTGCCTTAAGAACGTTTCTGACCTTGCAGGAATCCAGGACCTTACTTGCCTCATGTCCTTCCAGCAAGACTGGGTCCCCATGGAGGGACCAGCTTCTCTTCCTCCTCTCTCTGTCCTTCATATTCAGACTTGGCAAGTGGCATCTGCTTGGAACTCCTGATGGCCCAGGATAGCCCTGCTCTTCCTGCCTGCTGCACAGCAGAGTCACTCCTGCCCACTGACAGACAAGGTAAATCCCAGCAACAAATGTGCTGGAAAAGCTACTGCTCTCAACCCTCACACTGGCTTTAAACAGCATATAAATGAAGGAGCAGAGCTGGAGCCCCTGGGAAGAGCAGTATCCCCTTGGTGGCTCTTGCAGAAGAAGCACATGGGGGTTATGGTTGCTGTCCCTGCCCAGCTGTGTGTCCTGGGGCCAAGGAGGGACCTCTGAGGGGGCAGCAGTGGAGCCATTGCTGGGGTGGCTCCCACTGCTGGGAGCCTCGTGCTCAGTTTTGTTGGAGTCAGGGCGGGGGCAGGCTGGTGTGAGTGCTCAGAGCTCCGTGCTGATCCGATGTGACGTGCCACATCTGTCCTGCTCACAGGGCAGGCATGGCCCCTGCTACACAAGGTAGAACAGGACCTGCAAGTCCTCCTGGCACAGCCACCTCACACCAGCTGGAGGTCCTTTTGTTGCAGGGCTTGTGCCAGTTCTCTCCAAGATATCAACTGGAAACACTTTTTTTCTGCTCTAAATGCATAAGGATTTCTGCCAGAATTGTAGTGTCACATGGAAATCTGCTTCTGCATACATACCTCTTATTACTGGAGTAGCAAATGATCCTTATGGGGACTTGGCCAAACTTCTCCAGCTTGAAGGATCAATGCAGAATTTGAATGTGTGCTTCTTCAAAGCCTATATAGAAACCTATTTCACCTGCACTTGCTGGGGCAAGAGCACATCTCAGCCTTGAAAATCCCTTCTCACATGTGGCTGGGCAGCCCAGACAAGGCATCTCCTCCCCACAGCAGTGCCTGCACCTCCTCACAGCCCGGGCTGTTTGGTCCCCAGCTCTACTCTGACCTTGGCCCGTCTGTATCTCCTGGCTGAGCGATTTCAGCTCTGCCAGCCCAGTGCTGAGCAAATCAGGGAGGGCTCCCCATCCTGGGGCAGGTGTTGCCTGTGGGTGTCCCTGGGCTGAGAGGTTTAACGTGGTTATGGGATCCCGTCAAGGTGGGGTGGGGCCCTGTGCAGCCTGATCTGGTGGTGCCATCCCTGCCCCTGGCAGGGGGCTTGGGACTGGGTATGCTGTAAGGTGCCCTCCAGTCCAAACCAGCCTGTGATCCCTGCTGAAAAATGGGAACAGAAAACTCTCACCTTAAACATGGCAAAACTGGCACCTTAAACATGGCAAAACACCAGAAACAGCCCAGATGGGCAGTGGGCAGTGACTGCACTGCTCTGCAGCAGGATGGGGGGGCAGGAGCTGCTTCTGCTGGCTCCTGCCTGCCCCTCAAACACTGCCCCAGCTCCCTGTGGTGAGATCAGGATTGAGCCTGTGCTGTCCACACTCCCTGAGGAGCTGCCTCAGATCTGTTTATAGACACCTGTGAAGTCCTCACCCTGCTGCAGTCAAAGACTAAACTCCTGTTGCCTTCAAAGGCAGGATGGTTTCCCACTGAGCCTGTATCTCCCATCCCCTCCTCCTCAGATCCTGCTCCTGGACCTTTAGATGTCCTTCTCTTTTAACTCGACTTGATTTGTGCAGTCTGGAGCTATATTTGGGTTGGAATAAGCTGTGTTTGCCCCCTAACATCATTTGCTGAGCAATTTGTACCTGGGTTTGGCATCACTTGTCAAGTGGCTGTGTCCCATGGCAGTGCTGTGTCAGGTGCTGTCTCGGGAGCTGCTCTAGAGCAGGAGCCTTTGAAGGCATCTGTGCCCCCTGGGCTTTTTATTTCTAGATTTTAGGTTTGTTCCAACTTGGAAAAAAACCCATTTCACTCCCCAGAGGGGCATAAAGTTCTGCCCTGGCTCTGTGGGCTGTGGGAGTCTGGGGGATCTGTTCCAAGGGCAGTCCTTACCCTGCCTGGTTTCCAGCTTAACTGATCAAAATCCCTGTGGAGCTTCCCAGTTTTGACAAATCACTAATTTTTACCAGGAAACTGTTTAGCTTTCAATTTTCCTGACTCCTGGTAATGTATCTAGACTGTAGGAAACAACTAAGAAAGGCATTCTTCCTTCTCCCTTGGGTCCCAAAGACAACTGTGCATGAGCCAGGGATGCTGGGCTGCCTCTGAGGAAATACAGCTTGTTCCTCTGGAATCATTTTGAATTTACATAGTGTCCCTGAAATCAGAATCTCAAACATTATCCTTAATTATCATTAAGTTTTTCTCGGCTGCTTCATGCTTTCACTCAGCTTCACAAAATTCTGATAATTCCAGCCTTTCCCCATCCCTCTAGCTTTAATTTGCAGCCCATCACAGCACTGGTTAAGAGAATCAATCTCCAAGTTCATTAGCTCAAGCTCTTTCCCAATATGTTCTCCTGTAGTTTGGATAGATTATGGTGTTCTTCCTTCAGATCTTTATTTTTCTCTGCTGTGGCTGATTGAGACAAATTACCCCGGGTGAGGAGCATGAGGCTGATGCTGCATCCTTGGCACAGAACATCCCAGTGCTGGCTCCAGCAGGTACAGAGTGGCCCCATCAGAGAAACTTCGGTCACTGAAGTGTCTGGTGGTGACATTCATCAGATCTCAGAATGCTTTGGGTTGGAAGGGACCTGAAACTCAAGTTGTTCCAAGCCCTGCCATGGGCAGAGGTACCTTCCACTGTCCCAGGCTGCTCTAAGCCCCAATGTCCAACCTGGCCTTGGGCACTGCCAGGGATCCAGGGGCAGCCACAGCTGCTCTGGGCACCCTGTGCCAGGGCCTGCCCACCCTGCCAGGGAACAATTCCTGCCCGATCTCCCATCCAGCGCTGCCCTCTGGCACTGGGAGCCATTCCCTGTGTCCTGTCCCTCCATCTCTTGTCCCAAGTCCCTCTCCAGCTCTCCTGGAGCTCCTGAAGGCACCAGGGAAGAGCTCTGAGATCTCCCTGGAGCCTTCTCTCCCCAGTATCACCGAGTTCCTCATTGCAGTTCTGTGAGGGAGTTGCTATTTGTGCAGCTGTGAGCCGGGGTGTGCCCAGGGTGGGCGCAGAACTCTTCTCCCGGTTCCAGGTGTTTGTGGGGCTGCCATGGCCTCGGGCAATGGGAGAGACGGGCAATGCCAGGAAAACGGGACACAGCTCCTCATTCCCTCTGCCCTTCAGTGCACAGCAAGGGCAGCCCGGTGCAGTACAGAACCGTGGCTGCATGGCAAGAGGGGCTGGCTCTGGGCAGTCCTCCTGCCTGGTGCTGCCCATAAATCACCTCCCGACACTCCCTGTAAAAGCTGAGGCTTTTAGTGCCTCAGCATCCTCAACGGGCACTAGTGCTGCATGAGGCTCTGCCTGCACTCACACAAGCTCTTCAATAACTCCAGATGCCAGCTATTCAGAGGGTTTGCATTTATTAGGGCTCAGACCAACAGTTCAGGCACAACATTTGACTGTATCTGTCCCACCCCCGGGCACCTCCTTGCTCCTCACCCCGCAGCAGCTCCGTCCTGCCCGGGAGGTGGCAGCGGGTCCTGGTGTTGCTGCCCTGTGGGCGTTGGTTGGATTTTCCTGCTGACAGAGGCAGGTTCACTGCTGGAATCATGGCTTTTTATAGTCCTCTGGTTTGTCCTGGGGACCAGGAGCACCTCATGTCCCATAGTTGTGTCAGCAGGTGAGCAATGGCTCAAGTTAAACACCAATGAAAAGCTGTCCATAACCACAAACAATTATTTCTTTAAGGTGTGTTGGCCTTCTACTAGAAAATGAAGGAAAAACATTTTAAGGGCTTGAAACATGAAGTCCCGAGTGAAGTATTTGTTTTAACACCACCCCCTTATCCCTGTTCCCTTCAAGCAAAGCCAGCTTTCATAACCTCATTTGGCCACAGTCAGGGTGGCCTTGAGGGCAGCAATAGCTGTCATTTTGGGGATGGAAAGAGAAAAAATTAGCCAATATGTGCTGTAGAAATTGGTGCTGTTCTTCTTCTCAATGTCTGATCCCATTTCCCTGAGGACAAAACCCAGAACAACGCAGAACAGGGGAAGGAGCAGCATCCTAGCAGCTTGGAGAGCCGCTGTTCCCACTCCTCACAGGGTGGCAGCAGCACCAGCCTCTTTCCCTGGGGCTCCATACACCCAGCAAGGCCTTAGGAAACATTTGGGTACTGGGGCATTGCTCCCCAGGACAGGCCTCTGCCCTTGGTGCCCTCTCTCCATCCATGGGGGACAGCAGCACTCCCCAGTCTGCCTCTGCTAAAATGTCAAAATTTGGACAAACCAGTAATTTTTCTGCAGAGTGCAAAGTCCCAGTGGACCAACCACAAAACCTGCAGTAAAGGACACATCCTTCTGGCCCTCTTATTTGTGTCTGCAGTGTCCCTGGCTCTCATTAGTGGGGATTTATTCCTGCAGATCCGGCGGGATGTCTGCCTGGGCTGTGAGCAGCCCGTGCTGCCCCTGTCCTTCTCTGTTGGTTCTGCCTGTCCCACCATCCCTGCCCTCCCCGGAGCTGCCTCAGAGCTGCTTCCCAGCTGGGCAAGAAATCAGATTTGCAGCCCAATCCCTGTTCCCTGCTTAATTTGGATGCAGGAAAAGCGGGACAAGCCACACTTGCACGGTAGCTGTGCTGGGTGTGACCCCGCAGTGCCCGGACCTCTCCTGCCCCCGGGACTCTCATTTCCTGCTCCCCTCTGGGATTATTTCCCTGCAGAAGCTTCCCCAAAGCTCAGGCACCTGCAGGTCGCGTTCAGCGGGCGCATCCATGGGATGACTTCCCACAGGTGCCCAAGGTTATCGCTGCCTGGGAGCCGCGCTGGCCACGCCGGCAGCGCCTCAGGCTCCCAGATATTTGTTTGCTTTCCTTCATTCCTCCTGTTGACTTTGCAGGAGCAATATGTGCACGAAGGGACCTGCATACAGATGTCCCCGTGTGGCTGGCAGCTGAATCACGCCTCTCCTATTTTTTCTTCAAACCCGGCCCCTGCTGACATTGAATTAAGGCCTTTTATTATCACTTGTGCAGGGATCTTTCTTCACCTGTGCCTGTGCAGCCACGGCCAAACACTGCCATCCCGACTGCCCCACTATTAATAGCTGCTTTTACCTTTCATGTGTGAGGCCCAGCACTTCTATTGCAGCTCTTTGGATGTACTTCAGGTGTTTCCAATTCTCCCAGCAATGTCTTCTCGTTCAAATTCTTCCTGCCTATTTTTACCTCTTTTTATCTCAAATCCTTTTGTTCCCCACCCAGAAATGATCCTGCCAGAGGATGATTTTGTTGGTAGTACTGCTCTTGCATTTTAGACTTCTCAAGGACTAATGAACTTTATTAGATTATAATGAACTTATTACTCAGCGCTGCTGACCTGCTTTTGAAAGAACTTGAATTATTATTTGGAACAGGCCTGTTGAGGGACTTCTTTTTTTTTTTTTGCAGAGCAGT
>WBMY01011566.1:469702-518031 GCA_013397315.1 Donacobius atricapilla | reverse complement strand
TTTTTTTTTTTTTTTTTGCAGAGCAGTGTGGGTATATTAACTAATCAGAGGCACATTTTTTTGCTTTACATTAATTATCTAAGATTCACATGAAATAGAGCTGGTCTGCACTGATGGAGAGCCAGGCAGTGGGGATGGGGCTGCTCCATCCTCCAAGTGGGCTGGAGGAGCTGTTCCATGATGGATTATTGGGTTCCCATCTCTCACCTCCCTCTAGAGCATCATTCTCCATCTTGTCCTTGAGTCTCATCCTCTCCAGTTTCTGGGCTCCAGCTNCTTCCCACACAAACCATCCTGTGATAAACTCAGGGATGCCACCTGGTGACTTCCAGCCATGCCAGTGCTGTTAAATCCCACATCCTGGGGTCTGGAGCACGAGCTCCCATGGCTGGAGCTTTCCACCTTTCTGTGGTGTGCATCTGTTGAACACCTTTTCCTCCCTCCCAACACTCTTCTCTTGCTTGCTGGGTTTGGGTTCCAAATTTTCCCCTTGTGCTGTGTGACTCTCAGCTGCTCCCAGTGCTGTAACTCCTACCAGCCCTTCCGTGGGGCCAGGGGTGGTGGCAGCATTTCCTCAGCCCTGTTGGAACTCCAGGCTCAGAGCAGGGTGGTTTATGAGCATGGGGGGATGTGTGTGCAGTGGATGGATGAGTCAGGCATTGGCAGGGCACCAGTTCACTGCAAATCAATTTTCACCTGCCTGCTGCCTGCGCTGCCAGCTTGGAGGAGAAAAGAGAGCATGCAGAGGAGACAGGGCTGAGGGAAGAGCCTCCCTTAGGAGCCAGCCAGCCCTCAGGACTGGGCTGCAGCCCTGCATGGGGAGGCAGGAAAGGGGAACAGCCAGACATGGGGAGGGAGAGAGGAAAGAGAGGTTCTGGCAGGAATCCCCAGCCACTGAGCTACAGGAGAAAGGCATGGTCAGGAAAGAACAAGCGCTCCTCACTGCATCTGATCAGAGCAAGATCCCATGGGAAAGGCAAGAAAGGTGTCCAAAATATGCCCTCTCTGGAGGACTTGGCTGGTGGGTGACAACTGAGATTGGTGTCCCCCAGGAGCCCACAGCTGGCCCCAAAAATGTCCCTGAGTGAGGGTACTGGCCCAGAGAGGGTCTGAGGGACACCCACCTGCTGCCCAGCATCTCCATGGAAGCACCTTCTCACCCCATGGCATGGACGTCTGTGGGGCTGGGGGCAGCATCTGTGGACACTGGGAACGTGTGGGCAAGCAGGGGTGAGAGATGCTGCCAGGAGCAAGGGACACCTGCAGCCCTTCCCTCCCGTCCCCCTGCAGTGGTACCCAAATTCAGGATTTGCCTTGCTCCTTTGCACAAAGCCACTCCTTTCTGGGAAACCAGCAGAGGCTGCTGTGGAGTGGCAGAGCCCAGGGGACACATGGGACACATGGGACACATGGAACACATGGGACACACGGGACACACGCGAGACATGGGANATGGGACACACGGGACACATGGAACACATGGAACACACGGGACACACGGGACACATGGGACACATGGGACACATGGGACACATGAGACACATGGAACACATGGAACACACGGGACACACGGGACACACGGGACAAGGCCAGCTGGAGCCCAGGAGCATGGGAGGAGGGAGCAATCCGCCTGACTTTGGGATTCAAGTGCTCTTGGGATGAGGATGGGCTCTTGGCATTTCTGCCTTTCCCCCATGAGCGTGGTACCCCATGAGCAGTTCTCTCCCAAAAGTGGCCCAGGTTGTGCTGGGAATGGTTTCCCCTGCTGCTGCCCTGGGAGATGGAGAGCTGTGACCTTGTGGAGTCACAGCCATGGGGATGGAGTCCCCAGCTCTTGGCAGACAGGAGCTGTTGTAAGGCAGTGGTGACAGGAGATCCTTGTGCTGTATGGGGAGACAGCCCCCACAAGCCTGCCCTGTCCCAGGCCGTGGTGGAGGCCTAGGGTGGACACCAGGCTGCTCTGGGTGGGTTGTGACCCTTCACGGCCTTGGACCCGTCAGGCTGAGATGCCCTTGCTGACAAATTCCAAGGCACAAGAAGACATTCTGTGACTTTTTCCTTCCCCTCTAGCAAGCTTGGCCTAAGGAGATTTGCTGGGGACCCCACCGAGTTTGGGGGTCATAAATTGAAGAAATGAGATTTTTGTTTTTCATTTAGCTGCTAAAGTTAGAACAAGATGATCAAAAAGCCCCCTGTGGGCACCACAGCTGAGAACTGTCAGGAGGGTCTCACCCCTCCCCTGGGCAAAGGTAACTCGGTGCCCAGGACATTGCAATGTTGCTCTGGCAGGATGTCTTTGGGAACTGCAGGGATAGAACACTTGTGAGGAGTGTGAGCAGTCCCGGGCAGTGTCTGTGCCTGCAGCAGCCCTGAGCTGGTCCCTGGGCTGCCGGGTTTGGATCAGCTGAGGCACGATGCAATAAACAGCTCTGGTGATCCCTGACAGCACCGCACAGATAACAGTGACCTTTTCTTCTGCAATTATCTCTTCTCATAAAAACCACATGCTGACTTTAATAAAGCAGAGAAGGGAACTGATGGTTTCATATATGCTGCCATACAGGAGCCTAATCTGTGCCTCCAACCCCAGGGAGAGCTGGGACCCTCTGAGCACTGGGAGGAGGTGATGCTGCCTTCCCACACCCTGCTGCTCCTCTGGCTGTGGGGAGATGGGGGGTGGGCCGGTGGTTCCAGCAGCCTCTACACACAGCAGAAACATATTTTGTTTCAATCCAAGGTGTGGTTTGGTCATTCTTTGATTCCAGGAGCAGGGAATTCAGCTGGGATACAAGAGCCCGAGATGCTTTAATGGCACTGTCAGCAGGTCTGCTCGGAGAGGCAAGGAAATGGGAAAGAATTCCTGGGGTGTCTGCGTGCCTGCCCTGACTCCCAGCAAACCACGTCAGTGTTGTGGTTGCCAGCCTCTGCCTCAGGTACAGCCGGGGTGTTGGATCCCTCGCTGCGGTGCCCAGCACATCCTGCTGCCATGGCAGGCTGCAGAGCTGCCCGTGCAGGCAGCTGATGAACACTGAACTGGAGATCTACATGACCCTCTGGCTGTAAAGCGAAGGGGAAGAATTAGCACTGGGCCACTCAGAAATTATGGGGAATCATAAAAGCAGCCGCCCCCCCCCGCTGCTGCCGAGCTCCAGGCAGGGAAGGATGCTGCCGGGAGGGGATGCTCCTTTTCCCAGCCGAGAGCTGCTGGAGGAGGATTTGTGGCCAAACCGATGCCTGTTAGAGGGGTAGGGAGACAGCTCTGGACCACGGAGAAGGAGCAGAGAAAGGGGCCGGGCTGTGGGACGGCACAATTCCCATGGCAGCTGCTTCTGTCGCATCTCGCTCGTGTCCTTCGGAGGGAGCCGCTCTAATTTACAGCGTGTCCTGCTTAACCCCCGATCTGACACGGTGCTCTGTTACTGAACCTGGGACCTCTTTCCCCTCTGAGTGGGCTCGTCAGACACGCTGGCTAATGCTGGGTTGCACTGGGCGAGATCTAGATTGGATATTAGAGCAATTTCTTTACCGAGAGGGTGTTCAGGCACTGAACAGGCTGCCCAGGGCTGTCACTGCCCCTGAGTGGATATGGCACTTGGCGATGTGGTTTAGTGGTGACCATGGCAGTGCTGGAGGAATAGTTGGACATGATGCGCCTACAGGGCTCATTGAACCTTCCATGATCCTGTGATCACCTGAGGAGCCAACACCCCTTTCTCTCCGTGCCTGTCTCGGCACACATGGGCTGTGATCATCTGTGCCAGGGACATCAGGGTCCTGCCCATAGTCAGCAGTGCTGTGCGTCAGGGTGACACCTGCACCAGGCCTTCCCTGAAGCAGCCATGACCTTGTTCCGGGGAAGGGGCGGGCAGCAGAGCCAACCTCTGCGGGCAGGAGGAGCCTCACGCTGCTGGATGTGCACTTATGGCTGGAGATTGTTGCAATTATGATAATCGCCGGGGTATCCAAAGCTGACATCTTCCTCCAGGATGATGAATACGCTGTCTGACTCCTGTTCATTTTTAATTCCCAACTTCAACGCCAGCTAATCCCGGGCTCCGGGTGCTCAATGCTAATGAGCAGCGCGTTGCCTGACTCCCATACTTAGCAGCAAAGCAACTCCCAGGATCAAGGGGGTTAAGTATTGAAATTGTCTCATACATTAAATAATTAGTAGACAAACAGACTGACTTCTCAAGCCATCACCAGCCCCATCTGTTCCTTGTGTGTTTGCTCCCTCTCTTTGCTTGATCAGATAATTGGGTAGGGCTTCACTGAGAGGCACTCGCCTTGATTTGGGCCTTTGTGGTGTGTCAGGAGGGGAAATGTGATGCTGAGGCTCTGACTGAGGCTGGCTGTGAAGCTGGAGTCACACTGCAGGTGGGTGATACCAGGGATGGCTGGTGTGGGCTCCTGGGTTTGGGCTGAGGTGAGACGTGAACAGGCAAATGATGCAAGAGATGTGGCTGGGCTCAGTCTGAATCTTGCTGAAAGAAGGTGTGAGCCCAAAACAGTGTGTATGGGCACACCTGTGCATGGATGTGTGTGGAGGGAGACAGTGAGGACAGTGAGAAACAAGGGAGAAATAATCACAGAATCATGTAATATTCTGAGCTGGAAATCCACAAGGATCATTGAAATCGAGCTCCTGGCTCTGCACAGACCCCCCAACAATCCCCCCTGTGCACCCCTGGCAGCGCTGGCCAAAGGCTCCTGGGGCTCCGGCAGCCTCGGGGCCGTGCCCATTCCCTGGGGAGCCTGGGCAGTGCCAGCACCCTCTGGGGAAGAGCCTTTCCTGAGATCCAGCCTGAGCCTGCCCTAGCACAGCTGCAGCTGCTCCCTGGGTGCTGTCCCTGTCCCAGGAGCAGAGCTCAGTGCCTGATGTGCTTCAGCCCAGCATGCACTGAAACTGTGAAACACAAACTCTGTGGCCCACCTAGAGGGGAACGCTCCAAAAACTCATTTACTGCACTGAAATGTTTTTGTAAATGTTTCAAATGGGTATTTGAAAGCTTTTATTCTTTTATTTCCTTTTCAGTGCTAATGCTTGAAGGTTTCCTGTAATTGCTTCCCTGTTTTTACTGCTCTGTGGCTTTTGTGAAATATTTTTGTTTCAACTACAATATTGATTTAGATACAATGCTAAGAAGACCCCTGAAAAAAGGTAAATGAAAAGCAATTACTAGAGAGTGCTTTAATGGAAAGGACCCTCACATGGGGAATCAGCCCAGACCTCAGCAGTTATTATTATTTATGGGGCCCTGGGAAGGAGCACTTGGCCGGGCTGGCACAGAGAGTTATGGGTGGGCAAGGCTGTCCATCAATAACACAGTCAGGCCTGTGCCCAGCACTGCACACAGGGCCTGTCGTGCTCACCCAGCTCTGCCCTGGCTGAGGATGGGGACAAAGGTGTCCATGCTCCTCCTCTGCACACACGGAGCAGCGCGTGTCCAAATCATCCCAAGGACTTGGTGAAGCTTAGGCTGAGCACAGAGGGTGCCAGCCCATGTAGGTCAGGAAGGGGCCTCTGAGGGCAGAGCACCCAGGTTAGGCCTGCCCAGGTGGATTTGAGCATTAAGCTACTCCAGGCTTCTTTTGTGGCATGCTCTGTTTTGGCATGCTCCCTTAGTTGAAAGGCTCTCCCAGAAGGCTGTTACCATGACAGATCCCTATTCAGCTGGAATGTTGTGAGGGTGATGTGGGCTGGGGAAGAAAGGCAGGCATTGGGAGAGGAGGGGAATGTTATTTTGTCAGGGATATAAAAGAACTGAACCCCAGGTGTGCCATAAAGAGAAAGCTGACTTTTACCTAAACCACACCAGACATATTGCTGGAAGACCTCTATTAAGGATTTTAAAAGGTGTAAACCTTTCATCCAATTGACTCCTGAGGAAGTGCCTTGACACTGAGTAGATAAATAGAAGCTTTTGCCCTTAGCTGTTCTAGCATGAAAGGAGAGTCTCAGGAATGCTCACCAGATTAATGAGATAGAGGACTCATAAATATGTCAGAAAAACACAATAGTTGGAGATGAAATAGATGTCTCCTTGGGATGCACATTAATATTCACAAGGCTGGGGGGTTTGCCAGTGAGGGCTGTGCCTTGGCCAGCTGTGCCAGGCAGGATGCCTGGGTTCAGCCTGCAGGAAAGATCTGATCCTCTGAGCAAGATTCCACCTTTGCTTGACCAGAGCAGGCAGAAGAGGGACATGGGTGATTGGTGGGCTTGGCAGTGATGGGCTAATGGTTGGACTTGATTATCCTAAGGTTCTTTTCTAACCGGAATGATTCCATGATTCAATGGCCTTTGCTGTCCCTCCAGGATGGCAGGGCTCAGCTGTGCCACATCTCTGGGGTGCTGTGCAGCTGGGTTTCATGTCTGCTGTAAAAATCTCCTCTTTGGGGGTGCGTAGACTGGGATGCTCAGGGTTCGCCAAGGTGGGAGCAAGTCTAGGCTGCAGAAGGAAGAGCAGCGGCTCCCTTGGTGTGTTCCCAAAACACAGAGTAGGCAGCAGCACTCCCTGTCATGGTCAGGCCTCCTGCACAGACGCCTCTTGCAGGAGATCTCCCAGAGGTTGGAAAACAGATCTGCTGCAGCTCCTGCACTGCCCCAGGCATCTCTGCAGAGCCTGGCCAGGGTTGTGGGTGCCCTGCTTGAAACTGGGCATGGTTGGGAGGCGTGGGGTGAAGGGGGAGCAGGGCAGAGTACCCTCCATGCTTGCTCGGGGAATGCTCACAGAGAGGCTGCTTTCCTGAGGAAAAAGCTGGTTTTGTTCTCCTGCCTCTGTTCCTCTCCTAGGAAAACCCTGCTATGGGTGGGTGATCCCCACAGTGACAACACCCCTGGGCTGCGCCTGTGAGCCCTTGAGAACCATTTGCCCCAGGGGCTGGAAACTCCATGTATTCAGGCTGGGTAAGGGAGGTAAGGAGCTGCCCTGGCCTCCACAGCCATTCCTCCTGTGGGCTGCACACAGCCCCAGCCATTCCTTCCTGACAGATGCCCACAGGCTTGTTCCAGGGGCAATCTTGCCTGCTGTGTGCAGCCCCCTCCTGCCTCCTCATCCCCCAGGAACCATCCAGCACTGGGAGCAGCAGCAGCCTCGGAAATACCAAATCAGGGCTGCTGGGGGGAAACTGATCCCAAAATGCTGAGTGTGTGCCGTGGCAGGGGACTGGCTGGTGTATAGTGAGGCAGTGCAGCATCCTAGGGAACAGCCCTACAGCCAGGGCTGCACCAGGCCCTGCCATGGCCACCCTGGGGCTGCACCGAGGTGTTTCACAGTGCCAAGGTGAGTTTGGAATAGCAGGTGGAAGGTGGTGCTTGCTGCTGGCCTGAGGACTGTGAACATCTCAGCTCCTCTCACCAGTGAGGATCAGCATGGAGGGGCGGCTCTGACCTGGTGTTCACCCTCCCACCAGCTCTTTGTGCTCCAGGGATTTTGGGGAAAATCCCAGTGGATGTCAAGTCATGGTGAAGTAAAACAAGTTCCTCCAGCAGTGGCTGTAGGGCTCTCCAGGGGCAGGAGATCAGTCAGAGGGGATGTGGATGGGCACGGGGCACAGGGAAAAACTCTAGCAAAGGGAGCTGGGCACGGGCTCCTGAGGGCATGGGGAGCTCATCCCCAGTGCAAACAGCCCCGTGTGTAGGTGTTTAATAGGACTGGTGCATGGAGTGGCACTGCATTAATCACCATGGGAACACGGAGCAGTAAACAGTCTGAAATCATCCCAGAAAATATCATGCCAGCATTCACATCGGCCCTAATATGAATTAACAACCAAGCTGGCAGTGACTCAGTGCAGCAGAAAGCACAGCCAGGGCACTACAGAGGTCCCCCAAAGGGCAATGCCAGTGTGGCAGTTGGGCATGGAGCCCAGAGAACCCAAACCGTGGTTTGCTTGGGGTCATCCCACACAGGCATCCCCTTGTCCAGGGCAGCCTGGACAAGGCTTGAGCAGCTGGAAATGCCCAGGGAGAGCATCCCCTTCTGCCTGCCCCGTGGGAGGGGATGAGGGATAAGGGCAGAGCCTTGGGGTCATGACAGGACCTACCACTGGGCTTTTCCCATGGTCTTGTCCCCCCAGTGCCACTCATCATCACTTGGCATCTCTGGTTAAGCAATTTCCACAGGAATGTTGGTCCTTCCCATTGCAGTGGCTGAACTGGCAGCAGCACGAAGGGTTTGCACTGTCAAACCTCCTTCCTGTCAGGCCTGGGTGTCACCCTCACCTGCAGCTGGGTGACAGCACAGCACGTGCTGTTCTCCTGCCCTTGCTCCAACAAGCCAGTGCCTCCCTGGCACATCTCGTTCGGGTCCCTGAGCATCCCGTCCCCAGCCACCAGCAGGGCCAGCAGCAGCTGAATCACGTCCCCAAGCACAGTGAGTGCTGCTGGCCCCCAGAGCCACCTCCCCTGGGGATGCCTTCAAGCTCTGCTGAGATGTCAGCCTTGGCAGAAAGCCCTGCACAGGCTCATGGGGCTTTTAGGGTACCCTGGAGCCCCTGTGGCAGCTTCACCAAGGCAGAGTCTCTTTCCTCATCTTCAAACATCTCTGCCTGAGGCCAACACCCACTCTGGTGCCTACATGGAGCTCACATCCCAGATTTTCTGGCAAAGAGGAGATGGTGGAATTGGCAGGGAGTGAGATACCAGGCATGGGCAGCTCTGCATGGGCTGGGAGATTGTAAATCTCATTTCCTACCTAATAAAGGTACCAAAAGGGAATACCTCCCTTCCTGGTTCATCTACCTGGCACCTGAGCTCTCTCTCAGCCCCACCTGAGCTCCCTGGCAGGTACCTGGGGTCTCAGGGCTGCCTGGGCATGCAGGAGTGGGTGCTGCAAGAGCTGCCCCTTGAGCATTTTGCTTTTCCTGCTCCATTTACGTCCTCCTGGTCCAATAGCTGCACATGTTGGTTTGTCTGGCTCCATCCTGCTGTGCTCTCTGCCTCTGTCCTGTGGCCTGGAAGGTGTTGTACAAACATCTGCAGTACAGTCATGAAACTTGTGCAGCACTTGTCTTATGGGATGGCAGAGGGCTGAGATCTCTCCTGTAGTTTAGGATCTTTTGAGCTCAATTCCAGTGTGGAGGCAGGGTGGCACCTGTTGCATCCCTCCCGTGGGCGATGCTCACCCCAAACGAGGGAGGGGAACACCTGCAAGGTGCTGGCAGATGCTGCCACCCTGCTGGGCCCATCCTGATGTCAGCCTGTGTTAGTCATTGTCATGGAAACAAGGAGCTGGTGGCAAACAACACAAACCATTCCCAAAAAGCACCAGCACAGGCTGCCTGCAGAGAGATGCCTCAGAGTCAGGTCAGACCCACCTGGAAAACAGCTCAGCAGCTTCCTGGAAGTGCCAATGGACAAGCAAGGAAGAATGGGGACCTCAGTGGGTCACCTTGTTGTGAACAGCTCACCTGGGCATGGGCTGGGAGTCGCCAGTGACCCCCAACAACACATCACCACTCCCCACTGGGTCCAGCCCAGAGTGTTGACCACAGAAGGGACCCAGAGCCACCTTTGGCCACGCTGAGCAGCAGAGAAAGAAGCAAACAAAGCCCTGCCTGGGCTGCAGCCTGTGCTGCGCTGTCATTCCCAGAGCTGCATTCCCAGGGGGATGTGGCTGGGTCCCTGCAGCCACCACCAGCTCCAGGAGCCTGCTGTGCCACCAGCCAACCTCAGAGCCTCAGCAGTGGGGCAAACCCAACCCCTCTGGGTCATCTGCAGCCCCTGGGAGGTGAAACCCCACAAAATCTCCTTCAGGGGTAGAGAGGCACATTGTCAGCCAGTGGAGGGGCCAGCAGTGCCTGTCCCCACCAGGGTGACTGGGACAGGGGTGGGTGGGGAGCACTGCCTGTACCCAGCCGGGCTCATGGGAAAGGCGACGCCTGGCAGAAAATGAGTTTTGGCTTTGAGATGTTCTGCCTTGATTTAGCAAGTGGAGATGGAGTGAGGGTAACCTCTGGACAGCTCTGCTTGGACAGAGGGCCCATGGGGATGGTGTTGCCCTCACCTCCATCAGGGGTTCACACCCTGTCTTGTTTTCAATATTTTAGAAACCTCCTGGTTTCCTGATGACTTCCACAGTGTTTTGGGGTTGAAAGGAAGGACATCTTCCCTGTCAGGAACCCTATTCTGTACCACAACCAGGAGCTGTTGGTGCTTGCACCGTGTCCCCAGGCTTCCTGTTCAAGGAAAGGTTTCTTTCAGAAAGTCTTTTTCCACATCAGCTTTTAGTATTTGTTTTTTTCATTTAGACCCAAATCTCCTACTTGTCCTCCTTAACTTTTGCTGAGTTTCTTTGTGTTGTCATTTCAGAGGCAGTTCCAAGGTTAAAGCAAACTCCTCACGCTGCAGTGACTGCAGCTCTCCAGGGGAAGGTTAAAGGATGCAAATTGTTGACAGAGGACTTTTCAATTTAGCGTGCAAAGATCTGACGGTTGAAAGGTGAAGTTAGACAAATCCAGAGGAACGGGGTGAGTGATCGGCAATTGGAGCCGTTTGCCAGGGCTCCTGATGGATTCCCTTTCACCTGTGATTTTAAAATGAAGATTGGGTGCTTTTCTAAATGATATGGTCACGTTTAGAAAGCAGTTTCAGAAAGAAATTTGGGGAAATGCTTCAGAGGAGCTCGGACTGGTCCTACCACTGCATCCCTCCTGGGCTTTTCCATATCTCCTGTGGTGGCTGGGAGGGTCCCAGACCACTTCAGCCCCACCCTGTCTCCCACTGCCGTGGCCTGGGCTGTTGTCACCACAGTGAGACAACCACGAAGCCTCCCCTGCTACTGCCTCTCCCGGCTCCCTCCTGCCTCCCTGGTGCCCACTGTTGCCAAGGCCTCTGGCAAAGCCAGCTCTGCTGGGCAAGGGGAGAATTTTGGACCCCACCGGGCTCACCAGCAGGGTCTCACCTGTGCCCGCCCTCCGCCGCTTCTCCAGCTCCAAATCCTGGATGGCAACTCTGCCCTGCTCCCTCTCCTGGTCTGATCCTGCTCCCCCTCCAGCGGTGCTGCCGGCAGCCAGGCCCGGCTTTCCCCTCTGGGTGCTGCTGTGTGGGAGCTCGGTGCAGAACATTTTGGCCGGCAGCCACCTCCTCCCCGCTCGCTCACACTCGGTGCTTACACGGGACCCGGGGAATTTTGACGTGGTTTTTATTGCTAAGTGTTTGCAATGCAGTCTCTGGAACGCCTGTCCCCTTGCCTGCTCTGAAGCTCAGATGTGCCTCCTGGGCTCATTTAAACTGTTTGCCTTACTCTTTCATTGCTTTTCTTTTTTCTGCTGGAATTCAGTGCCCAGCTGACAGACCTTGCAAACAGCATCCAGGCCTCCATCCTTCCAGCAGTGCCTGTCCTGCTGCCCCCGGCCACCCTGCCAGGGGTAAATGTGTTCCTCCTGGGTTTTCACTTCTATTTTTGTCTTTTCTACCTGCCTGATGGTCTCTGAGTTCTTAGCCCTAGTGAGCACTGGTTCTCCATGCTTGAAAATCTGTGTGGCAACCAGCATCCACTCACTATTAACTGTTGTTATTTACCAGCAATAATTGCAATCTTTTATGCCTTGGACACAATGTGGGCATCATCTCCCAGACACTTCAGCCTCTCCTGCAGGTGTGTCCCAGCTGAGCACTGACAAATGATCCCACATGAAATGCAACAGCCAGGGAGTGAGGGTCTCTCTCTAGTTCTTCATTCTCTTGAATTTTATTTAATGTAAAGCTGTGTCCCTCCTGATTTGCTCAAACCAACCACTGTGCCCACTTCTTGGGCATTCAGATCCAAGAGATCTGAGATCCTTGTTTTGTGCTGTGTGCATGGAAATAAAATATGAATGTCTCTTGTTTAATGGCCTAAAAGTCTTTCTCAGTCTGCAAAAACCCAGTATCCCCAAATCCATTTTCATTTATAACATTATGAGTAATTCTACTGGCAGCAGCTTTTCCTTGCCATATATATTTATTAGAGGGAGAAATTCCCCATCCTGAAATTATGTTCTTGCTTGGATCAAACAGCTTTTGAACTCCAGCTTTGTGTTTAACCCTTTTGTTGCTTTCCATGTGCTGTTTCATCCCATACCATGCAGGGCAGAGTGCTCCTTTCAGAGGAGAGGACACCTGGAATGCAGAAAACAGCCTCGGCAGTGCTCAGAAAACAAAATTGGGGCAGTTTTAGAAAAAGCTGTGCCATTTTTTCAAGATTAGGAAGCCATGGGGACCAGCATCCTTCTCCCCAAAGCTAGTGATCTGCCCATGCCCAGCTGATGACCATCAAACTGTCATTTGGGCATTGTCATGTGCTCACAGACACTCTGGGCTCGGCTGGGAACACAGATGGGTATCCCAGCCCAACTAAGGAGACTCTGCAGGGCAGGTGGAAAGTATTTCTGAGCTTTCATGGTCCTCAGTGTGGTGAAGGTTGCAGAACTGTTCACAGCTCCTTCTCCATGTGGTGGTAATTGCACAATGGTTCAGAGCTCCCAGGACTTGGTTTTATACAGAGGGGCCCCCTTGAAGGAGGGGTTCCCCCATGTTTCCTGATAAAATATTCCTGTGGCATCTATTTTGGGAATGTGGGAAGGAGAGGGAGAAAGGTGAGCGCTGCCCAAAGGAGGAGGCGAGGCCACAAGTGGGACAGGAGACCTCCGAAATCCTGGTGCTCTCTGGCCGTTCCTGGTGACAGGGGCTCCATCTCCTGAGGAGCAGGGTATTTGTCAGTGTGTCGGTGACAAATGGCTCTCGGCTGAGGAGAAAAATGGTTTATTGATTAGCTGGCAGTAGTGCCTGTGGGGACAGTGCCGCTACTGACCGGAGCCTGTCCTGCAGCTGCTCTCTGCCTGGCAGGCAGGACCTGGCCCAGCCTGGCCTCTCTTTCCCGTGGCCCTGAGTCCTGCAGAACAGAGACAGGGGCTTGGGCAGCTCCTTCCACTACTTTCTCTGCTCCCTCCTCTGCTCCCTTCTGGAGCTAAGGAGGGTTTCACTGCTTTCCCCTGGTTTCCAGGGGCCCTCGGTGACAATCCCCACTGGGCAGCAGGACCATCTTCCTGGGTGCTTTCCTGGGAGTCAGGTCTCAGCTTTCCCATGTTTCTCGTTCCTGTGTCCCCCATCTAAACCCAACTCCAGCAGAGCATTCACAAGCTGGGTTTAAGCAGGGAGCAGTGCTCTTGAAACTGGCTGCTCTGTACCAACCAGGTGTTTTTGGATGCTGCAGGCTGGGAAGCCCATGCAGTTATACAAACTGCCTGGGAACTCTGCAATTTCCAAGGCTTTCCCCTTTCTCAGGTCTCTATTGCTGAAAAAAACAGCCCAGTTACTAAATTTTGCATTTTTTTTTTCATGTTCATCCTCTGTGTGTCTACCCACAGCACACCTTGAGCAAGCTGAGCATAATTAATCACAGTTTACTTCCCTGTGTTTGCCTGGGATTCCTAATCCACAGTAAATCCTTTGGGGAACAGATGCAATTATAAAAGAAATGCTTATGAAAAAGAATGATATGTGCCATACAAAAGTGTCAGGACAATTGTCCTTTAGTTGTTTGTCATGTTGCCAGCTGTGATATACACTCCTGGTGCCACATCCCAGCTGTCCCTGTCCCCTGGGTGTGCTGGGTTCCGCGTGCAGCTGCACCAAGCCCTTGGACTTCAGCTGCTTCCCCTTCTCTCCCCATCCCAGGGGCTCCTATCCTGAGCTCACCCAGCAAAATCCTGTCACAGCCATGGACCTCCGTAGCAAGCACTGTCAGGATCTCTCCTGACAGAAACGGATGATGAGCTGCTTGGAATTAATATCTTCTGCACGTGTCAATGTGACCAGTCCGTGAGGAAGAAATGTTTGACAGTGATTTGTAGGTTTGACTGACACGGCAGAGGACAGACCACAGCAACTGAGCTGCTTCCATCAATTTTTTTGCCTGGCAAGGAGTGAAAAAGGAGGTTACAATCTAAATCCATGTGTTGGGACTGTGATCAGCACTCCGGAGGCAGAGAAGCCTGAGGAAATGAGGACTGTGAGGTTGTGCTCTTGGATTTGGCCGGTCCTTTTTTCAGGTTTAACCTTTCCCCTGTAGGACTGGGGAAGTGCAGCCAGTCCACCTTTGTAGAGATTTTGAAGGAGCAGCCAGACAAGCACTGACAAAGAGATCTCCAGGAGAGCTCTTTGATAGCACAGTTGGGAAGGCTTTGGCTGAGGCCAAGAGATTCATGTGCCTGGGATGGTGTCAGAAGGGAGAGAAAAAGAAACAGGAAAAGGGAGATGATTTTGCTCTATGTTAGGAATGGCCATGCTTGCCACGAGCTCTAGAGAACAAGGAGATGTGGGACCTACAGGAAAACTGGGGGTAATGGGTGATTATTTCACACTGTGTGAAAAACCATCAGCAGATGGAAAAACCTCTGGGATCATCGAGTCCATCCATGCCCCCAGCACTGCCAAGACCATCACTAAATGGTGTCCCCAAGTGCCACATCCACACAGCTTTTGAATCCCTCCACGGATGGGGACTCCACCAGTGCCCTGGGCAGCTGGGCCAGCCCTTTCAGTGAAGAATTTTTTTTCCTAAAATCCAAAGGTCTAGAGGTGAACCAAGTCTTTTTTGTGTGCAAATGGAACCATCCAAACCTGAGGAGACAGGACAGGAGCTGTAGCAGGGGCTGTGTCTGTTCGTCTCCAGCCCATCACTGACCTTTGGGAGAAGAGGAACTTCTGCAAGAACTGAAATCCAGGTCACATTCCCAAGGCGTGAGCAGGAAGGGATGGAACCAGGCAGCTCAGGGTATGAGATGCTGTGCAATCAGCAGGGACTATGAAGGGCAACAAGGATCAGTTGCAGATAAGTAAAGCATTTTGGAAGTGGCAAAACCCAGAATTTTATCCTTGGTTAGTCAAGGAATGGGCAGAAGCCATCTGGGCTGTTACAGCACTCCAGGAGATTGGCAGAGGCAAAGGTAAAATCTGTATTTACAGAGGGGAGAAAGAAGGCAGCTCAGAGAATTGTTATTAACATTCTAACCTGACTCCTTTAAACTCAGGTCCCAGAAAAATATAATTTCTAAATTATATTTCTTAACAACAACAACAACAACAAATCCCTCTCAAAAGAAAAAAGATCTGATTTCCCTGTGTGACAAGATAAAATATTCTGGATTGAGAAGAAGCCAGGGATGCCGGGTGGCTTGGCTTTGCTAGGAATTTGCTGTGTTTCCCATGACATTCCTTTTAGCAAGGTTGGTGAGCAGGTCTCCACACAACTGCTGTGAGAGAGGTGCAAAACATGGCTGGAAACCAGACAGCAGAAATCAATAGCTGGCTGTCAAATAAAAGGATGGATTGAGTGACTTTCTGCAGGAATCCATCCTCAGTCTAATACAAGTCAGTGTTCTCCCTAACGATCCAAATGATGGAATATTCGCTGCTCAGGCTGCAGAGCTTCAGGATGGGAATTAGTGCTGCAATTGCAGAAAAGGCGATTTCCAGCCGTGGAGCAGAAAGGACAATTAAGCACTGGGTTGTTTTGCCTGGGGAAGGCTCTGGAGTTTCTACCATTAGAAGTGTTTAAGAAGAGTTTGGAGAAACATCTCCCAGGATTAATGGACAGCTGACCCTACCCTGGGGCAGGGCCCACACTTGAGGTCCCTCCCAGCCCTGTTTTCTGTGGTTCTGCATCATTCCAAAAGTAGCATCACATCTCTATTGACTTTTAGGGGAAAGTATGAAAAATACCACAAAAATCTAAAAATACTTGATGACTTTGAAAAAAAGCACTGCATTTTGTTTACCAAAATCTTAGTATATTAACCCGCATTTCCAAACAAATGGCATAAATTGAATACCCTGCCTTCCAGGAGCTACTGGAGCTCTTGCTGGCTTCCTCCACCCTGCCTTGGGAAAGCCTGGCTTGGGAAGGTCTCACAGCTGTGGAAAAGCATTGGATTTCTGAAATAGAAATATGAACAAGGGTATTTATACGAAGTGGGAATGAATTTATTTTTTTTCCATCAGTTCCTCTGGCAAAGACAGCTGGGCATTTGGAGTAATGGTGTTTGAAATGCAAAATGCACCTCATTGGAGACTTGTTCCATGCAATTCATCTTCAGAGTGAGCCCTTAGTGCCTGTTTGTGATGTGCAACCCCAGCCCAGCACTGCCTGGCTCAGGCTGAGCATGAGGGCAAGGATGGCAGTGCCACACGTTCCAATCCCCACTGAAGCCCACATTGCTCAAAGCAAGATGACTTGCAAACATCCAACAGGAATGAGGAAGATGAATCGCATGCAAGGTCAGGCGCAATGCCAGGAAACTGAGAGAGGCAAGAGCAGCTAATTGCTTTATATTCCAACAACCCCAAAACGTGCCCTGTGTGCAGACATCCCTTCCTCGCACAGCACTGGACCTCACTGTCCAAGCCAGCAAATGAAATAGGCAATGGAGGTGCTTGTCGTGATTTTTAATGTCAAAATTAGATTCACGGATGCCTTATGGTCTCTGTAATTACTAGACATCACTCATCATTTTTCCCAGCTCAAGGGATACTCTGTTATTGACCTCACTGGGAAGATATAAATACATAACTGAATGGAAATATCACCATTTACTGTTGTGGAAAGGTCTACACCATAGCTCAAAGGACTCTGAAATCTTTATCTCAGTGTACCTACAGCAGAGGAGAATGCCTGATACTGTTGATACGATGCCAAACTGCTGCTACTGAGGTCTTATCTTAAGGAGAAAAACCTATTAGAGGTTATTAAAGGAGAGCAACAACAGCAAACCACAAACCCAAAAGAATTGACTACAGTCAAACAGCTAAAAATCCACTGCCAGGCCAGCACAGAACTATCAGTGATGGAGTGGCCAGAGGGCACAGTGGCCTTGCTGGTCCCAGGCTGGTGGGGCCACAGGATCTCCTGGAAGCATGTCAGGATCACAGAGAGCTGCAGAAGATGAAAGAATGTTCCACACCCTGGACATGATGAGGACAGAGCAGGGAGAGGCCAGGCAGGTGTTCTTGTGTGGCATTGTGTGGAGCACAGTGGTGCTGAGGGGCTGCTGTGGAGCTCTGCCTGCAGCCCCGCGCTGGACACTGGGGCTGCGCTCTGTGGATCACCTGGGAGGGAAGAGCTGCTCCCTAGCTTGTGTTTGTCACTCCAGAGCCTGTGATGGGACACTGCTGGTGCCTCCCTGCTGGTGGCAGCCCCATGGGTCTGGTAGGAGGCACAGGAGGAGCTGGGGCCTCAGAGGACCTGGCCGAATGGGGTGAGGGAGAAGGGATGTGCTGGCAGGCAGTCATTTCACCCAGACTGGGGGGTTTTATGGTGTTTTAGGATGGAGCCAACCATGGCTGTGCCCTCTGCAAGGGCTGTGCTCTGAGTGAGCACCTCTGGTGTGGGGGACTGTAAATTGATGTACCTTGGCTTAGGGCAGGGCGCTGAGCAGGGAGCCCTGGGGTGTGGCAGGGCTCAGCCACATCCCAAGGGACCAGCCTGCAAGCAGCAGCAGGGAGAGGAGCAGGACAGCCCAGGAGAGGGCCCTGGGGTCAGGCTCCCCCTTCCATCCTTGCTGGACCTCAATGGATGGACACCAGCCAGAGCCTGGCCAAGCCTGCATCCCATGGAGAGAGCTGGCCCTGCAAATTACAGCTTCTCTGCCTGCAAGGGCTCATTATTGTTTATTGAACTAAGAAAGTTTCTCTGCTTCCTGTTTTGGACCAAGCTCCCCTTGTATTTATTTACAATCAGTAGAGCAGCTGGTAGCCACTGGCATTGAAGAAAATTGCTGTGAAAAGCAGGAAATTGGCTTCTCACCTTATGAGGGGGGCTGAATCTGCCCTGAGGAACCCAGCCCTGCAGTCTGCCCCTATCTCCAGCCCCATGGCTTGTCCTGGTCCCTGTCACCAGGTTTCAGGTCTCACATGTGTTCCTGAAGGAACCTCCAGTTGCTGGCTGGGGCAATGTGGCAGCAAATCTGCTTCAGGTGGTCAGTGCTGCATCTCATCCCAGAACCTTAGTAACCACAGTGCTTGCTCACACGTGTCTTTGAAAGGTACCTAAAGGCTTTTGGCAGTGCAGTTATCATCAGGGATTCACTTTGGGAGGCTGGAGGAGTGGGGAAATCCTCCCCAGAGGCCTGTGAGTTGCACAGCCCCATGTTCTGTGTGGTTCTGGGCTCTCCTGTGCTATCAACCACCCACACCCAGCCAGGTGTTGCTGCTCCTGAAGTCATCAGTTTCCGGGCTGGGAGATGAGAAAGATGAGAAAGCTGCTGTGCTGGTGTGGCACCCCCAAAAGCACCTACAGGCCCTCAGTTTAGGGAATGGATGCCTGCGCCAAGGGTGCTGAGCCCTCCAGCAAAGCCTGACTCTGACAGCTCAGTGTGGCTCTGGCTGTCCCCAGTCAAAGCCAGTCCCTCAGAAGAGATAAAACTGGTGAGTGCTGTGCATCCTCTCTGCCTGGCCCTGTGTAACCACCATGGCACTGTCTGTAAGTGGTCTAACATAATAAGTTCAGCAGCAAGGGAAAGGATGACCTTTTGCATTTTGCCCAGAGCAGGCAAGGGGAATGTAATTATAATTTCATGTAATTCATCTCCTGACACTGTGTAACAGCTGAACTTCACTTGGTTAAGGCAGGGATGAGGGAAGAAGGACAGGAGGAGGGGAGCACTCTGGCACCCAGCTGGGCAGAGCCACCCAGTCCTGCACAGCTCTGCTGCTACCACAAGGACCCCCAGCCTGGCCTGGGGCAGATGGAACCTCTCCTCCTCACAGGAGACTGCCAGGGCCATTAGCTCAAAGTTGCTGTGATCACAAGCCAGCAGCTAAAACAAGTTCCCAGCCCAGAGGGAAGGTGGGAAGCCACGTGCTCTGCCAGGCTCAGTCTTCCCTTCCCTTCTTGTTTTTTGGGTTGTCATTTTGGGATCACATGATAACCCAAACCTCTCTCTGACGGTGGGGGCAGGTGGGGGTTGTGGCCCTCCAAATCTCAGAGCTGAGGACAGAGCAAACCACAAAAACCCAGCCCCCGTGGTTTTACCCTTAAATAAAGCTTTTCTCCTGTCCAAGTGTGCTGTACCTGAAGCCCACACAGGGACCGTATCCTGTTAATTAGTTCCTGGTTAATTTGCTCTGCTGTCCCTGGGCTGGAGCACCTCCCTGAAGTCCATAGGGAATGGAGGATGGACCAGCACCTCACAGCCCCTCAGGTGGGCACCAAAGCACTCTGTACCCACCATGCGTGGTCAGGACCAGCGGGTGATGTCTGCAGAGTGCTTTTTTAGCAGAGCAGGCATCGTGTTTGCAGAAACAACATTACACCTATTTAAAAGCTGGTGCCACCTGAAATCTATTTCTCATCCCTGACTGATTAAATTCTGCTAGCTGGAGATTTCATCCCAAAGAAATCCTACAGGAAGCTCTAATAGCAGAGTCAATCTTTATAACATCAGGCACAATAAAACAAGAGCCCTGGTTTTGCCCGAGGTTTTATCTGTGGGTGCATGGCTCCCTGTGCCTACCAGCCCCATTTCCATCCCTGCACCCAATAGGAGTCATTAAATATTTATTTAAGTGGTTTTCATTCCTGAATGGTGAAATAGAAACCAGCAATCATTAAATGGGTTTGTTAAGATAAACAGTTTGGAGGAGAGAGCATAGTGCTGCCTAGCCCAGGGGACTGGGCAGTGGGGTGCAAGGGCTGGGGCTGGTTGCTGTTTGCTTCTCTGTTGCTCCAGGGGAGATCCCAAGGCAGCATTGGATAAATTAACCATGGGGTTCAATGACTGCATGAATGTGGGTGATGCAGAGCCCAAAGGAGCTGTGACATGGGCACCTGGCACTGAGCACCTGCAGTCTGACAGCCATGGTTTGCCATGGCTGTTTGCCATGGGAGAAAGCAGCAGGGATACTGGTTAGGGAGTTTTTGTCATCAAATTTGTGGTATTCTGGACTCTCAAAACCCAGAAAAATATCCCAGCTGTCACAATAGAAATCCCTTCATCAGCATCAGGCTGCTTGGGCAGTGCTGCTGTCCACAAAGGCTCCAGCAGTGAAAACAATCACATCAGTATCGGCCTCCAGCTCATCTTCCACCTCACCCCATGTGCCTCCTGCTGGTCTGTCACAATGGTCAGCCTAAAGCCCACAGTAAATGTCTTTTTCTTATTAAAAATGACCCTGACCTCAGCTTGATGAGAGATTTGCCAGCATTTCCCACCCTGCACATGCTCTGGTTTGCCTTCCAGATGGCAGGGCAGGACACCCTCATTGATGAGCTCTCCAGCCCCTGCATTAAAAGGTCTTTCATGGTTTCACTACCACTTTAAGAAAGAACCTTCTGGGCTGCTCTCCTCCAGCTGTCCTGTACCAGCAGTCTACGTGGGTGAAATGGGCTGTGCACAGCACTGGGGTTTGGCAGCTTTGGTGCTGTTGAGGGAATTAGATTTGCAGCAGGAGGTTGGGAAGTGGGCACCCCATCCTTTTTGCTGAGTTACACCTTGGTCTTACTGACCTGCAGAAAAGCTGTCTGGTGTTGGGCTAGGGACACCAGGAACCAGCCCCAGGCTGCTTGTACACCCCAAGCCCTTTTAAATGCAGACTCAGAAAGCTGTGTTTCCTACTTTGCTGCAGAGCTGATTTGCCTTTCCAAATCTATCCCAACACTTATGGCTTTTATCAGGAATTTTTCTTTATTTGAGCAGGCTAAAGGTGAGAGCACAGCAATTAAAACAAGGTGGCCCTCCCACCCATGGATGGATATTATACTTACGCTGTTATTTTGTACCATTAAAAAAGAAAGCGTCAGAGGTATTTTTGAAGCACAGAGTTTCCTGCATGGGGGAAGGGAAGGAGTTCTTTTGGCCAATGCAATTTAATTGTGCCACAAAACACCAAAGGGCTGAGCTGCCATCCCCGGCCTCCTGCCGCCCTCGGCTTGCTGGGGAGGACAGGGCACACTGGCCCCTTTATCATCCTACAAACATCTCTGCCTTGCTTGAAGCTCTCCATCTCCTTCCTTGCCTCATTTTAGAAAATGGTTTGCCGATTACCCTTGATCTGCATCAAAGTGAGAGCCTCTGTGTCCCACAGAGATGATTTGGTTCCCGGCGGGTGTTTGATCCTAGCTGCGGCCACCACAGCCACGGCAGTGGGATCCCATCCAGGTGGGACTTTGCAGTTCCCTTCCGAGCTGACCCAAATGTCTCTGTGCTGTAGGAGCCAGGCCCCCTTGTCCCAACAAAACCTACTTCCCTGTGCTGGCCCATGAAGACCCCAAAGCCCGTTTAGCCCCCAGCAGGACCGGCAGTGCTGGCATGAGGGATGAGCCTGCTGGAATCAAAGGGCACTCTGGATACCATGGAGCATTTACATTCAAAAGTCTCCGAAAGGTTTGGGATTTATCTTCATGCTGGGAGAGAGCCTTATTAGTGGCTTTTGGGTACACCGCTCCTGAATAATGAGGACAATCCTGTCTCAGGAAGATAAATCCCAATATAATGATGCCATTGTCTTTCCTTATAACTCCCCTTCAGCCCCTCATTTAACTGCTGGTTTACCCAAAGATTGTGACTGACTCGTTTAGCACAAGAGGATAATACAATGCTTTTTAATTGCCACCCCATCTAAAACTAGCCCTTTCTTCTTTGGCTAATGAGCTACAGCGCAGCCCTTTGGGGAGCACAGTTTGAGCAAGGCCAGCTCCAGCTCCTCATCCTCATGGCTGTGCTGGCTCTGCTTCTTCACATCCTGCAGGACACCACCTGACCCTCCAGAGCAGTGTGTTTTGCTCCAATCCCTCCTTTCCTCCACCTGCCTGTTTCGCACAGGAACAGGAATCTTGGGGAAAGGTTTCTTCAGCTTTGTAAATTCTCCTACAATTATCACATGAAAGAGAGTGGCTGAGAGAAACAACCTGAGGACAGAAATACTGCCTGGGAATAAATTTGTGAGAATATATTTCTGCTGTGACAGGTATGGGGAGTGCTGGACTGAACAGGCAGGAGGCTCGTGGGTCATTATGAGTTCGACTCAGTTACCAGGGGATGCAAAGGCAGACAGAGATGGATGTATTGTAAGAAGGTTTTCTGGAGATGATTTGAGCAATTTCAACTCACTGCCATGGTTGGGATCGACTTGAAAGTTTCCTAATGAATTTCTTTGTCAGGAGGAAATTGGGCTGTTGAGTAGAGGAATGTGCAGAATAAAAAAGCAGGGGTTTCTGTTGAAAATCCACCAGTGAAAAATCCAACTACAGATAAAATTCCTGAACCTCTTGGTGTGGAGGCTCTGGGGGTGTGCCTGTGTCTCCGTGTCCTTGTGTCTCAGGGCAGGGTTTTGCAGGAGCTGCCGTGCTGCAGGCACAGGCAGGATGAGGTCATGGTGAGGACCTGGCAGCTCCTTAGAAGAAGTTTGTCCTTAGGATGCAGGAGTAGCCTGGAGACTCCTCCTGACTCTTTCCCCCTGTACTGTGACACTCTATGAATACTATTATGAATACAATTATGCCCTAAAAAAAAAGAAAACTCATTTATTTATGAGATTATTTGATTTCCTCTGAAATGCCTCATCTAGCAGCCCCCTCCATTAGAAACCCTCTGAAGCCATGCAAGAAAAATACAAGGCTTATTATTTAAATTAATAAAGCAGCTGCAAATCTTTGCTGCATGTTAAAATATTACTACTGGAAATATTCTTCCATGGGTCATTTTCCTGCGGTTTTCTTCCTGAATATTCCCAATTATGGCTACAATTAATTTTAACAAGTCATCCACCATCAATTCCATCGTAACTTGCAAGTGTCCTGCAGCTGACTTTAAAAAAAAAAAAATTCAAAGCTTTGCCCTCCTCCAGCTGCCTCTGTAATGAAACCTGGGATTACTTAAGGAATTGGCACTTGGCCCCAGCGATGCAAAATTGCCTGGCCCTCCGTCAGAGCTGCTGCTGTCCAGCCCGTGATGGATGGCGTCATTCAGAGCTTTTATAGGCCCAGTGAAAGAGGCCAATCTGTCCGAACTGATAAATCTCAATCTTCTGCAATATTTCTTGGTTCTACCAGACATATGTAGGAAGCCAACGTGATGCTTCATTTTCCAGGGAAAACAGCTCCTCCAAGGTCAATGGCCAAAACCAAAGTCCTTGGACAAACTCTGACCTCTGGGGAGGACAGCAGGAAGGTCTGGGGAGGACAGCAAGGTCTGGGTGGAAGATGGAAAAGAAACTGGGAAAGTCTGGATGGAGGCTGGAAAAGTCTGGATGAACGTTAAGAAGGAGGCAGGGAAGGTCTGGATGGAGACTGGAAAGGTCTGGATGGAGACTGGAAAGAAGGCTGGGAAGGTCTGGATGGAGGTTGGAAAGGTCTGGATGGAAGAGGTGGATGGAGAAAGGTGGATCAGTGAGATCCTTGGAGTCTCATCTCCATCTCCCAAATATCAGACCTCCCTACAAGAAGACATTCCAGCTGCTTGTGGACACCCAAGGGTGTGGGAGCCCTCAGGGGGCACCTCAGACTGAACTTCACCACCTTGTTCTCATAAAAGCAAGGAAAGCATTGAGCTACCAAAATAAAGAGAATTTTAGAGTAGGGCTGGCAGGCAGGAAAAAGAGCCAGGCCTCTCTTTAATTCCTGTATGGGTGTATTCCTGGCATTCCTCTCCCTTGATTTCCTTTGTCTTTGCAAATCCATCCAGAGCCAGGCCACAGGGCTGGGGCTGTGGCAGCAGAATTTGGGGTGTGTTCATGCCTACTCCCACAAATTTGGGCTTGGGCTCTTGCCACTGGATAGGAAAATGAATTTTTCCTGCTGGGCTGTTGCTGTGATCTTCTGTGACCCTTGTTAGATCCCCCATCAGCCAATCTGGGGCTGCCTTGAAAATAGTGAAAATATTGAAGTGCGATCTGGTTTTATCTCCTGCTGCTGTGCTGCGATTCCCAGGCTGTGTTTGCAGAACACCGTGCCAACCAAAATGTCCCTGGTTGGTTCCATGGGATGTGCTGAGGTTTCTCTGTGCCCCATGCCATCATCCTGGGGGAACGCTGGTGTCTCCTCTCTTGGGCTGTCCCTCTAATACGGGTGTCTCAGGGTGCCAACAGTCCCTGAAGGACAAATACCCAGGAAAACATCAGGAAATCAGGAGTAAAAGGGGGCCCAGGGCCATAATTTCACTTTAAATGCTTGATTCCTACAGCCTTGGGTGCCTGCTCGGATGCTCGTCCTGGTGGCAGCGTGCCTGGCTCCCGATCCCAGGGTAGAGCCTGCTTTAGCATCCAGAGCAAGGAAAGCAGGGAGGGAGAGCATTAGAAGAATTCAATTGACTGCAAAGCCCCTGAGAACATGAAATACACTCTCTACATACGCAGGTTTTAGTGATGATAGCACGAATCTTGGGAAAAAAGCATTTCCTCTGTACTGCAGCTTGAAAGGGTGAAATTGAGGCTGACCAGCAGCCACTGCTTTATCCTCCAGTTTACTGCTCTCATTCCCAGCCTGGCCCCAAGGGTCTGGCTTCCTTTGTACCATTTTTCTGTCAGTGAGTTTTATCTATGTCCAGAGCTTTGTACCTGCAGAGCCAAATGTGCCTTGGCTCCGGCCTGGGCACTGCTCCAAGCCCGCTGAGCCTGGAGGGATGCAGGACCTGGTGGGGTGGTGCTGGATGGTGGGAACAGGAATTCTGCCAGGGTACAGTGCCAGGAGCAGGGTGGAGCCATGGGGGCTTCTCATTGCACAGTCAGGCCAGGAATAGCTCAAGGAAAGCAAATGGATGCAGGTGTGCCTCAGTTTCCCTCCCCATCCTGATTAACCCCCCCAGGAGGTATCACAGGTTGAGGAGGGGTGCAAGAGGCTCAGAGACCTTTTACTCTGGCCTGGCCACCCAGAAAGGACCCTGCCAGCACAGGGGACCCTGGGACGCCTGGGACAATCCTGATTTTCACACAAGCTCGGTTTCCCAGCAGGCGCTGGTGAGACGTCTGAAGGTGCCAGATCTGTCTCTAAGCATTGTTTTCCAGCTCCTGCCTGGCCTGGGGTCTCCTGCATCTTCCTCTGGTCTCATTCCCTGCCCTCCCAGTCCCCAGAGAATAAACCCAGTTAAAGTTGCCCTGTGCTTGGCTGAAGACATTTAATCACTGTCTGAACATGATGGAAATATGAGCTACTCCTGTGCCAGTCAGGACACGCTCTTCTTGCACAGACGAGGATGAGCAAGGAGCCATCAGAGCATGAAATAGTTGTCAGGCTTCCAGAGGGTCACAAGATATATGGATTATGAAGTAGAGACTCCCACAGATCTCAGATTATCAAACACAAAGACTGCAGAAGATTGCTCCAATCACGGGAGTGCTGTCCTGAATTCAGAGCTGAGCAGGAGCACAGCCCAGGGGCTGCTGGAGTCCACGGGGCTCTATTCACAAGCTTTGGGTTCACCCTAAATTCAGCTGTCCCTGAACAAAATTTCTCGGTATCAGAATCATCTCGTGCCTGTTTCTGTCTCCAGCTCTTGGGAACAGGCAAGTTTTGGGTATGGTTCTGTCCTGGGGAGCAGAGGCCACCCAAAGGTTAGAGCACTTTGAGGACTGGAGATTGGGATGAAACTGGACACTTTGGGAACAGGAACAAGCAGGATTGGCAGTGTTAGGTCCAGTGGGAGCCAACCGCTGGGCGTGGATCAGTCACCATGGGAAACTTGTTGGAGTAGGGGAATCCCTGGGTGCCTGAGATCCAGGGGATGCTTCTGTTCGTGGGAGAACACTGCTGTGCCCCTGAGCCCCTTCCCAGAGCCCAGAGCCAATGAGGAGTGAGGCCATCACAGGTGTTGGTGCTCAGAAGTGAAAGGGCTCCTCGGGATTTATCAGTGCCCTTGGCTCTGAGCTGCACTGTGCAATGACCGCCTCATCCCCCTTTCCCACAGCCTTTTCCAGGTGATAGGAGTTGCAGCTGAGGGTCTCTCCCTGTTCTCGTGTCCCAGTGCTGTGGCTGGGAGCGCGGCCCTGACCAGGAGAGCCATGGCTCCCTGGGCTCCTTTCCCCAGGAGGAGCCACGGACACTGGCACTGCCTGTGGGGTGCCAGGGCTGCAGGACCAGGGCCAGGGCTCGGTGACCCAGGAGGTGCCTCCAGCCCCAGGTCACACTCTGAGCTCATCCTCAGGCACTGCCCATTCCACATTTCGGGGGAACAGCCTGTGAGCCAAGGAGCCAACAGAGAGCTGCAAGCACTTCTCCCTCTCCGTGTTTCTGCTCTGCCTGTGCCCCTCTCTTTATCCTTCCAGCCCCCCTAGCACTGAGGAGTTTCCCTGGCATGTCCTTACAGATCCTGAGCACGACTGTTCATTAAACCCAGGCCTAGCAGGGAACACAGCCGTGCACCACCCTCAGTTTGGTGCACGACTGCTCATTCTGCCTTTTACCACCACCCACCAGTTATTCCTCCCCAAAGCCCAGGCTCAGCCCAATTTGAATTAATTGCAAGAGTCAGACGTCAGCTGCTTTTATGTAACGCTCCCGTGTAATTCCATCTTCTCGTTTCCGCTCCCACACTAATTTATTCACTCCAGGTTTCTTTAAATCAGCCCAACCTTTTTTTCCTTCTTTTTTTTTTTTCCCTTTCCACAGGGTCTCTTTGTAAATCGTGTTCCTAATCCAAGGACTCGGTATTCCCTAGGTAGCCAGGGCGAGCAGGAGCAAGCCCCAGGGGACTGGAACAGCAAGGCAAGTGCCTTCTCATGGGTTTTGCTGTGCTGAGACTGCCCATGATTCCTTCCTTCCCTAATTACTTCTATTTCAGTGTTTTCTTCTACTGCTTCAGCAAAAAGACAGGCTAGACTTTTAAAACTTGCAGCATTAACATATATGTATATATATATTTATTCTTTCCACTGATAAATTGTGAAGTTTTGAAGGACAGCTTTTGTTCTCCAATACAATAAGATGAGGATTTACCCTGTGCACTTACTGATCTCCAGTAGGTCCAATACTTAGAAAAACATCCTTGCTGGAGGAGAGAGACTTGGCCTCTGTTTCCTTCCCCAGCTGTCCTGAGAGGTGCTGGGATACGCTGGGCTGGAGCTCATGGACGCAGCATCCATGACAGAGCTCACTGGCCCTACCAGTGAGCCACCTGAGGACTCACATCTCTCTCAGCACTCCTTCTCACAGAAATGACTCTTCATTTAGCTCTTGTGTTGACAGGGCTCAAATTACGGGCAATTGAGATGGCTCTGAGAGTGAGAGACGTTCATGAGTCCTTCTGAGCAGGCAGAGGGGCTTGTAGAGAACCCAGCAACACATCTCCTGCAGAACTCGGGATAATTACCTCGGGCTTCATCCCCACATCAGGGTTAACCCCTCACTCCTTAATCTACTGCCACGTGCCAACAAACATCCCAAGCAGAGTTAGGCAGGGACTATCCATCACCATGCTGGAAGAGTCTCAGAGTGGGCTTGGCAATACCTGGGCCCTGCAAGAAGAGCTATGGAGGCATTAGGACCGAAAAGTCATCTTATTTGCTTATTGATTTCCAATAAAATCTAATAATTAGAAAAACAGCCCTGCCAACTTGTGTGTGCTGTGCATACAAAGGAAGGAGGCAAAATCCCTCGGAGTGGGGACGGTGCTTCCACAGCAGCCCTGCAATCCCTCTGGGCTGACAGACCTGCGTCCCTGCAGCTGGCATTAGCCTGTGCCCCGAGGGGGAGAGCAGAGAGCATCAGTGCCAGGAGCCTGGGACATCCCTGGGGCCAGGGAAGGGCTCCTGGGAGGTGGGGACTGTCACAGACAGGAGCCAGCGCCGTGCTGTGGGTCTGGGGCACCTGAGTGCCAGCAGTGATACTGCAAACCCTCGTGTGACTTCATGCCTGCCCGCAGCTCCAGTTTACACCGGTGGGGAGATGCTGCCATGGAAAAGCTGGTGCTGTGGCTCTGAGCATGTAGGGCCAGGCTGGTCCTGCAGCGACAGGAGTGTCACCTCAGCCAGCACCAGCACAGGGCCATGGTGAGGCTGCTGAGGATCAGCTGTGCCTCCTGTGCAAATAAACAAAGTATTTTTCTCTCTGCAGGTTTCTAATATAGTGCCTTCTACCCTCTGTAAATAGAACACTGGAAGAGTAGTTTGTCAAAAGCAGGTCTGGGGAATTATCTGAACTCAGCCTGTGCGATGAACGGCTCTGAGCGGAGGGCTGCATCCTGCACGGGGGGCGGGGAGCTGGGGGATAACAGCAGCACTGAAGTCAGAACACATTTGCTGCCCTTTCCTGTTGTTCTGCCGCCCAGACTGAGCAAAACATCCCCAAGGCGCTGATGTTCCAGTGCCAGGCACAGTGAGGGCTGTCACCCACAGCTTTGCAGGGGACTGACAAAGTGATGGG
This sequence comes from Donacobius atricapilla, assembly GCA_013397315.1. Lineage (NCBI taxonomy): Eukaryota > Metazoa > Chordata > Aves > Passeriformes > Mimidae > Donacobius > Donacobius atricapilla. Next base: position 489,697 of record WBMY01011566.1, on the reverse strand, counting down.
GAGGTTTTTGCAAGTCAGCCTTTGATGTTTTGATGTTTTACCTTCGGTTCGTGGAACTTCGGAACATTCTCATGCCAAACACTTGAATGTTTGCTTTTTTCTGCTTCCCAGCCTCCCCGATGCCTCCTCACAGCTGCCCTGTTGCACTTCCTCTGTTGTTGCAGTTGCTCCTCTTCATCTAAGCAAGAAAAAAAGCTTTAACCACTGGAATGCATTGCCCTTGCCAGGGTGGGGCCAGGCACCACCACCTCCTGCCATGGTGGGGACCACTCCTGGCCTTCAGAAATCCCCTGCCCTGTCTAATTGGACAAAGAGATAAATCAGCACGGTGAGATAACAGACAGAGGGGTTCCCCGTCCGCGGCTGTTGGCCATTCCCAGGGTAGTTTCACATGACAGGACAGGCCATTTCTCACGCAGTCCCAGCCCCCTGTCCCGGCCTCTCAAGGCTCTTCCTTGTCCTTGGTATTTATCAGAAGAGTAATAACCAGGGAAGGAACTGGGAAGAGGCTCTACCCAGTGGCCAGGAATGCTGTGGGGCAGGAGCAGAGTTGCTGTAGGGAGACAGGCTCTGCACACCAGGGGACAGAGGTTCACTCTCATGTGGGGCTGGAACCATAACTCCATCCTGCCAAGGCTGCCCCATTAGCATTCTGCACCAGCCCGGCTTTCATAAGCTGGTCTGACTCCCTAAGATAAAAAAGTAATAACACTGCCCTCCATTATTTATTAGCTGCCTTTATGTCTCCTGGCAAAAGTCCTTCCTCCTCCCCATGCTGAGCTGCTCCGAGATGTGATGCTGATGTTCCACAGGCCCAGCACCCAGGGCTTTACCATGCTCCAGGAAATCTGTCTCCTGGCTCAGGAGTTGTATTCCAGAGATGACAGGCACTCATTCAGCTCCTGCCTTACCTTCCTGGATGCTAAGGTTGGCCTCATGCTCCTGGGACAATTCCCTGCACCTGGCAGGAGAAAACGTGGCAGTCAGGGTCTGCCTGGGTGGGGTCCCCACAAGGGCACTTGCCTTTTGCCGCCATTTCAGGGCTATTAAGTTTTTGAATTTTAAATTATTTTGCCTCCAAAATCTAAAATTGCCACTTCAAACAAAGCATGTGCTCATTGTTCAAGTTGGGCTGCAGGGGTGTCGCTGTTCTTGGGGTCCTGTGGATGTTTTTTTGGTAGATAGGGGTCCCTGGTGTCATGGCCAAGCTTTCCTGGGGTATTCTCTCCACCTTAGAGCTGTGCAGTGTCTCCCTCTCTGTGCTCTGCCTGGATGAGGGACTCAAGCACCGCTGTCCCTGCTCACCCATGATTGTATTGACTGTATTGACTGAATTAATTACAGCTGAGCTTCAATATTGAAATTACTCAGACCTCTGGACAGCCAAGCTGAATCAATTAGTTTATTAGTGAGAGCCAAAGCCAGCTGAGCAGCAGAGGGACGCTGCACCCTGGGAAAGGAGGCAGAGCAGCTGCCCTTCCTCAGAGATCACCCCATGCTGCATGTTTTAAGCCATCCTTGTGGGTTTGACCTACACCAGATCGTTGTTTTAGTTCTGGTTCCTCAGACCTGGCGAGTACATGATTTAATCTCCTGTTTGCCAAGGCTGAGCTGGCTCCTTGAGCAGCTCTGCAGGAGCACACGGCATCCCCACATTCTGCAGGGGATGGGAAACGTGCTGGGGGGAGACGGGAAACTCAGTCTTGGTGGCTGTGACTCACATCGGTGATATTTCTAAGCCCCAAATATAGATGTGGATAATAGCAATAAACATTTTTCACCAGCTAATACAAAGATGTAGGATTGGGGTTAAAGTATGGATATGTGCTGCTGACATGCTTCATCAAACACCCTGGGATTTCCATCAGGAAATGACTCTCTAACGTGCACATGTTCATCTTGCTCACTGCAGCATGCCCTGGCCATGACACTGGGAATTAAGTGACTCTTTCCAACTCTCTCCAGCTCCAGGTGTGCCTCTGCCAGGAGGCTCCCAGTAGGATTTTGGCTCAGTTTGGTGCACAGCCCATTCCAACTTTAAATTCCTTCACCTTTCACCGTCACTGCTCCGGCGGCAGAAACAGCAGTGCTGTTGCACATCCAGGAATCCAGCTGGAGATCTCCCGGATTTTTCTGGAGAAGCACCTGGAGGTATGGCTCTGCTGGGGCATAGCTGGCTCCTCACCGGTGACAGGGGATGGCATTGCCATAGCAATTGTCACCTGACAAACAGAGAGGTACAGACATGCCAGAGCAGCGGTGTTGTCTCTTTTTGCCTGAGTGGGTTGGCTCAGTTTGGCATCCAGCTCTGGTGGGGAAACCCAGAGCAGAGCCCAAAAGTAGCCCCTGCCCCATCCTTGGCACAAGCCACTCCACAGCAGAGGGCCACCATGGCCCATCAAGTATCTTCCGTAGGTGTAGAAGAGGTTCAGGATGAAATACAGTGGGCTGGGACCAAGGGAATCAATCCCAAAATATAGAGGGCCCCTCTGAGATCAGGACTTCATCTCCTTTCCAAGCTCAGCCTCCTACTTTGGACTAAAAAGCTTCTTTCCTCCCCCTGAAACTTCCAGGAGCAGAAACTTTCCAACCTCCTAAGCTGTCAACATGTCTTCCTTAAATAAGATCTTCACAGGGATGCTCTTTGGATCCTTGCAGTTTTATTTATTTAGTTGGTTTAGTTTAAGATTAATCATAAATGGGGAAAGTGCCAGAAACATACAAAAGAGGTTCTAAATAATTCTGAGTGATTGAGAGCACTGTGATTAATGGGATCTGCTGATGCCATTCGGGTGGAAACAGCCTTCCGAAAAATAGATTTATGTTAAATGGAAAAATACAATAATGTCATTCACAACAGAAGAAAACACACAGCAGCAGAACCTGCCCTGAATGGCTGTCACACACAATTCAGCCTCACAATGAACCAAACTTAACTCCTCTAAGCTCGCTGTGTCCTGATTCTAAATCCATTCATTAGATTTGATTATCTTCGGCCCTCCCCAAGTGTAATATATTCTTTCTTACAGAATTCACTGTGCTTCATATCAGGCATGGTTTAATATTTCATACAGTTCATTAAGTAACACATTCAGTTCAGCTCACAATGCTTCACTCCTAATCCCATGTTCATCCCTGTGAAACCCCCAAGAAACAGAAAAAATGGGGAGGTGGAGAGACACATGGGTGAAGTGAGATGATTCTGTGAATGGACCCTGGTAATTAAAGGAATTTTGCCAAAGGAGGGGGAGCAAAGATGATCCTGGGTCCCTCCCTGCCTGTGACCCTGGGGCAGCACAGCTTGGAAGAGGATGTCTGGATTTTCTGTTGTCCTCATCATGCTGAGCAGGGCTGTGATTTCTCCCTCCTGCCACACTCCAGACATGAACCAGGGAGAGCTGCTGCTCATCCCGTGTTCACCCCACAGATCTGATTAAAGCCATAAATCCGGCTAGTGAGCCGGGAGTGAAGAACTGATAGCCCAGCTTGCTCTGGGGCTGAGAGCAGCGAGGGCTTTTTACAGGCTCTGGGTGGGTTTAGCCACTTGATTTCAGTTTGTGGTTTCCAGCTGAAGTGCCCTGAGGGAGCTGTAGCCCCCCAGGCCCTGACTGCCTCCATGCACACACCAGCCCTGCAGCCCAGTTCTGTCAGTCCAGCTCCTCCTCGGTGCCACTGGAGTGTCCTGCAGGGCACCGCTGCCACGGAGGGGACATGGGGCAGGGGGAGCTCTGCAAATGTCCCTGCGTCCTCACGGGACTCTGCACAGTGAGGAGCATTTTCTCCTAAAGGACCTTCCTCCATTTCAGGGCAGGACTCTGGCAGGAGGAGGCCAAGGGGAGGCACTTCACGCACAAGAAATGTCTTTTGGTAGGAAGGTAGACAGAGCCAGCAGTGGGTGGGAATTTCTGCCCTGCTCCAGGAATATGGTGAAATGCTGGAAATTTCTCCAAGGAGGGTGAATCAAGTCCCCACATCCACGAGGACACTCTGTCTGATGGGCCAAGGCTGCTGTGCAGAGGAGTCTATTATTCCTTCATGTGATGAAAATTAATAATTTATACAGGGACAAAGTGACTTGGCCGTAATTTCTTGTTAGCTGTGATTCCTCCTCAGCAGCCACAGGGATTCCGGAAGGGATCTGAGGAAGGAATAATGGGAATGGATGAAGATGCCCCTGTGAAGGGCAGAGTGAGCAGCCCTTGTCCCGCTGCCCCATGAGCGCATGGGCTCCGTGCTGGGACCAGACAGTGCCCCAGCAATAAATATCCCTGCCTGCCCCGTGCATACCAAATGAAGATGCATGTTCTACTCAGCCCTCTAGAGCTGGGAACATCACCAGTGTTCCACAGGACTCTTCTGTCCTTGGCAGAGGGGACCCCGCGAGTGCCTGAGCTTAGAAAGGAGGACCTTGAGGATGCTTTATTCAAAGGCCATGGAACAGCAGAGCGCCAAGCTCAGACTTGTCCATGCCACTGATCAGAGGGTGTTCTGGGGCATGGCTCTCACTGCTGCATCTCTCTTTTTCTCTACAACACCTGCTTTCTCTAGCTGTGAACAACAGTCAAGGTGAGGAGTGTCTTGTTCCTCAGTAGAAGGGGGTACTCTTTGGAGGCCTCCAGTTCCTACTCCCTGGCAGTCCCAGTCCTTCCTGAGGGCAGCACCAACCTGCCAGCAGCAGATAAGCCCAATCCTGCAAAAATTCTGCTTTCAGCTGTCCCCTCAAACACATGTTCGTACTCAGCACCTGTTTCTCCCTTGGCAAAGGGAACTCGTGTTCACTGATAATTCAGTGTACTGGCACCAGCAGTGGCGATGCAGGTGGTGCTTCAGGGCCAGGACACCTGCCGGGGGACAAGGCCCCAGGTGTGGCCTCAGGGGCGATTTGTCCTCCTCAGTGCTGCTTTGCGCAAGTGTTCCCTCACTCTCATCCTTCTCTCTTTCTCCCCCTCTCCTCTCAGCCTCTGCTGCCCCATCCCAAGTGCCAGGAGCTGTTTGGTGTTGGGTCTCATCCTCCCCCTCGAGAAAGATGAAAATTCCCCCTGTGTCTGGTAGGCCCAAGAGTCAGGGCTGGAAGAGGGATTTGGACTTGGGCATTTCAAATGGGGGTGGCTGGCTTTAGCCCCAATCCCTCTTGGGGTTTTATTTCCTTCCAGTGCAACATTCCTGCCTCAATCACTGGGCTGGATTTCTGCCTTTTTTCATTTTCCTCCTCCCACCAGATTTGCTTGCACAGAAGAATCACAAGAACAGAAGGTGAAGCTAGATCTTTCTCCCCCTTTTTTTAAATTTTATTTTGCCATCCATTGCCTACTTTATGCCAAACTGCTCCAATTCCTCTTCCCCCGTGCCCACGCTGCCTGCCCAGCATGGGGGACACGCAGCACCGACAGTGCCAGGCGTGGTGGCCACCAATTCCCTGCAAGAGGAGATGGCAGAAACACCAACCCAAACCCCAGGGGAAGCGCCTGTGTGGGTTTGGATCACCCTCTGATGAGGAGCTGCTGCAGCAGGAGCTGAGCTGAGGTCACTGCTGTCTCCCAGTGGGTGGGAAAGGCTCATCACCATGGGTGGAAGCCTTGGAGCTCCCCACCTGCATCCTCATTGCTTCTCCTAAATGCAGTCAGCATGTTTAATCATCCTTCCCACCTTTCTTCGAAGCCTTCCCAGCTTTACTACATCCCTTTCCACCTGTGCAGTACTCGGTGTGTGGGTGCGTGGGGAATTTATCCAGTGGCAGCGTGATTGGGGCTGTTTTGCTCTATTCTTCTGAGTAATCCCTAACATTCGAGATGCGTTTTTTTCTTTTATCTCTGCTGAGCAATGAGCCAATGTTTTCAGAGAACTATCTATTATAACCCTGAGATCTTGTTCCTGAGAGTTAATAGTCAGCTCAGAGCCCATCATTTTATTTGTGAAGTTGGGAATGGCTTCTCCCACCTGCACCTCTATTTATCCACACTGCATTTCTCCTGTCACTTTCTTGGCCAGTCACTCACTTCAAGGTCCTTCTGCAATTCCTCACGGTCACTCCTTGTCCTTAATATCCTAAATAGTTTGGAAGCATTAACAAAAAACTCTCATTTCACTCTCCACTCCTTTCCTCTCCCAGGAAGCCTCCATACAGGGTCTAGGAGACATTTTGGGGAAACTCATGGACCCACAGAAAAACTGTGACCCATGGAAAGGGATGGGAGAGAAGAACCCATGTGGCTGCCTATGGTCCTTATGGGCATCAGCATCTGGGAGCAGTGGGGATAGGCTCCAGGCAACCCAAGCAACAGATATCTACAGGGACAACTTGTTTTGATACATTGCCCCCAAGATTCATCAGTAAATGGGACTGACGAGCCTTTAATGACCATAAAGAGTGAAAAATTCCAGTGGAGGGATGGCCATGGCTTTCCTGCTTGAGCAGATGCTCGTCAGAATTGGTACTCTCCAGGGAATAGTTCCAGAAGGTGGATGGAATAAAGTGATTCACAGTATTAAAAAAATAAAATAAAAAGAGACATCAGAGCTCCTGGAAGCTGTTCAGTTGGCACTGGGAAGGCTGCGAATAACAGACGCCCAAGGGAACCAATATTTGAAGCCAAAGCAATTTGGGTAACAGGACAGGCTTGGGGGGAAAAAACCACACAGATTTTGGATTCTGCTGCACATTGATGCTAAAAAAGAAGCCACACATGTTGTGAATGCGCAGCCCAGGAACACATTTTGTAGGCACATGCCTAATGTGGCACGTGGTGCGCTCGTTCCTGTTATTGATAATAGCTAACTGCAGCTCCTCCTCCTGCTTTTCCCTGCTCAGCCACGAAAAATATAGAATCCAGATGCTGTTAAACAGCTTCAGAAATTTCCAGGTGAACATCTATTGGCTGTTTTGAGGGTCTGCCTTGAACTTGCAAGGTTTACAGTGCAGAGCAGCTGTGTCCAGGGTGGGATGGATGCATTTGTTTCCTATATTGGCACCTAAAAGGGAGGGCTGGAGAGGCACATTCCATCCAAGTAGCTCTGGCATCGACTTTATTTGACCAGTGAGGCTGTGTAGCAAGAATGGCAGGATTCAATCTGACCAGAACTACTTCTCTTAAAAATGTCAGATGATGCCTCGAGCCCCACAGAGCTGGGAGGGTGTTTTCCTTCTGCAAACCAGAATCAAGCCTCTCCATTCCCCTTTATCTCACTTATAAGCCCGGGGGAATCCCTGGGAAGCTGGTAATAAATCAAATTTTCTCTGAGGAGAGGAAGAAATGTTCTTCATCTTCCTCTCCCCAAGCCACAGTCTAGCCTCTGTGCTCCCCACATTTCTGTGTAAAATGAGAAAGGACATGTCACTGCCCTGACAGCCACCTCAGCCAGGCCTGCAGAGCAACCTGGGCAAAAAAATGGGGACGTTCTGTGCCTCTGAGCCACCCCTGGTGCTGCATCTGCTGGGAGTGCAGCAGGACACAATGACTGAAACCTGCCAGCATCCATTTATCACGAAACGGGTTGGGATGGAAGGGACCTTAAGGACCATCCACCCCTGCCATGGCAGGGACACCTCCCACTGTTCCAGGCTGCTCCAAGCCCCAGGGTCCAGCCTGGCCTTGGGCACTGCCAGGGATCCAGGGGCAGCCACAGCTGCTCTGGGCACCCTGTACCAGGACCTCCCCATCTTCCCAGGGGACAATTCCTTCCCAATATCCCATCTAACCCTGACCTCTGGCAGTGGGAAGCCATTCCTCATGTCCTGTTCCTCCATCCTTTGTCCCCAGTCCCTCTCCAGCTCTTCTGGAGCCTCTATATACTCTGGAAGGGGCTCTCGGGTCTTCATGGAGCCTTCTCTTCTGTAGGTGAACACCTCCAGCTCTCCCTGCCTGGATGCAGAGCAGAAGGACTCCAGCCCTTGGAGCATCCCCATGGCCTCCTCTGGACTCATCCAGCAGCTCCTACTCCTTCTGCTGTTGGGCATCCCAAAGCTGGAGGCAGCTCTGCAGGGGAGTCTCACCTGAGTGGAGCAGAGGGGGTCTGCTGTGATTTATGACAGTGTTGGTCTCATTTAAGTGTAGCATTTTCTTTGTGGCTGGTAATATTCACAGTGACCTTTCCATATCTGACATCAATTCTACCTGAAACTTCCAAAAACTTAGTTGATTAAAGATGTTGGGGAAGTTTACCAGGCTGGTAAAACAATTCTATCCACATCTACAATTGATGTCCCAGCCCTGGGGGACCTGGGATGTCTCTGCCTGGAATGCAGATGGTCTGTCACCATCAGGAAAGCCCCCAAGAGCACCATTCCCCAGGGAGCCCTGGTGCTGCTGCAGCTGCTGCTCTTTGCTGGTGAGCTGTTCGTGCACACCCAGGTCTCCTGTAAATGGATCCCTGGGGCTTCCCAGTGTCCTTGCTGGGGTCATGTCCTGGCATTACAGACACAGGTGGCTCTCACAGCATGTGTGGTGATTCTCCTGGAGCTTTCACACACAAACATTTCCCTTTTTTCCAAATCCACAGCAGTATCCACCTAGGTTCTCTGCAGCACCACAGACCCTGGGCTCTGCCTTGAAGGGCAACAAAAAAATCCCTTTCCACTCAGAGCCCAGAGATGTGCTGCGTGATTTGCACACTAAACCCAGCAAGTTTGGTGGTCCTGGTCCCCCAAAAGTGATGGACAAGCCATTGGCCAGTGGGGTGGTGAGGCCACCCCAAGAAGCCTCTTGACTGGCCATGGCAAGGTTTTGTAGGTGGGATGATGATTTCCTGTGGGGACTGGAGGAATACGGATCAGAGCAACAGGGATAGAGCAGTTGCAAGCTGAGTGTCCATGATGGATGGAAAAACCACCATCAGATTTCAGATTCTGCCCTAAGTCTCCAGCTGCACCATTTTTCAGAACCCTGAGGAGGAGCTCCCCCTTCAGATGCCACCTGGGCCACCCATCTCCACCAGCCCTGGCTCCATGGGGCCAGAAACCACTGTTCCAAGATGCCGGGGGAGGGCACCCGGGCACTCAGCTCATCCCAGGAGGGGGGTGAGGACGGGGCTAGAGCGGATGCCAGCGGGGGGGACAGAAGCCTGCCTCACCCCCAGCCCCTGACTCACAGTGGGTCCCCATGGGCTCATGTCAGTGCGGCTGCCTGCAGTCGTCTATGGCAACTGAACCAACTTGGAAGGCTGCGCTGCCTGTGTGGGCTTGAAATTGTGGTTGGTTTTGTTCCCTCTTGGAAAAAAAAAAAAAAGAAAAAAAAGACAATCTGATTTGTATGTAACTCTGAATAAATTCCTTGTTAACCTTTACAGCCATCTGGAGGGAGTCACTCCTCGCTGCAGGGCCGTGGGAGGGAGCGATGCCTCTGCTGGCAGATTTTGCAGGGATTGGCACGGAGGGAGCTGGAAGCCGTGCTGGGTAGGAACCAAGAGCCCTGGAACACCCACTGGACCCAGGAGGTGGAGGATGCTGGGCTTTGGAGTGGCCTGGTTTGCTGGGAGCCGTGGGGTGTGTCAGGCTGCCCCTTCCCTCCCCGTGTGGGGCACAGGGAACAGGAATAGCCCCTCAGTGCTAGCCTTGGGTGTGAGTAGAGAGGGGAACCACCTTGCTGAGGGAGGGGTGTCCCCAGGCTGACACCGTGCTGGGGGCCCCATTCACATGAGGGTCACGCTGCCCCAGTGCTGGAGACCTGGGCTCTGGGCTTTGCAGCTGGGGATTGAGGGTTCAGGTCTCCTCCAGGGGCTGAGTGTCCCATGGCATGAGGGAAGAGCTGGATCAGACCTGAAGGTCCATCCAGTCCATCCACACCCATGGAATATGATTCAGCCAAAGACTTCTCCCTCTCAGAACCCTGCAGCAGTCCCTTGCTCTGAACCTGCAGGGAATTCCTTCTCCTTCAAATGCTTCTTGTGGAGAAGTTGTGCTTCTTTATAGGCACAACTGACAGTCCTTACCTGGGTCTGACAGTCCTCACCTTTGTCTGACAACCTTACCTGTGTCTGGCAACTTTACCTGGGTCTGACAATCCTTACCTGCCCCTCATGCAGCCCTGCCTGTCCCGTGGCAGTGCTGGTTGGCAGGAGGGATGAGCAGAGGGGACAGGTGACACTGCCACCCCTCTGGCAGTCCCATGGCAGCCCGGACAATGGCATCAGTTGCAGTTTCTGGAGATGAGAGAGAGAAGGGGCAGCACCAGCCAGATAAACACAATGCAACTTTATTTTCTTTCTTTCTCTGCTCCTTTTAAAGTTTATAAATATTTTGAAAGCTTTCCAAAGGGAGGGAAAAAACACCAAGTTGTACATGAGTGACTCAATGCAGTGTCACTGTGTTCATTAAGAAAGGAGGAAATCAAGTCATTACAAGGCTGAATAAAGAAGAATCTTTTGGTTGACTAAGAGAGGGGAATGCACTTGCAACGGGTGGGATAAAACAGGAGCATGGCTGCTTTCCAGCCCTGCTGAGCTCTGTCTGAAGGTCTTAATTATAAGCAGCTAAAGAAAAGAAAAAAAAAAGCCGTCGAGAAAAGGAATTTACAACACAAAAGAAATAAATTGGATCTCAGATGCCTCTATACATATTTAATCATTGGGATGCTGGTGAAGAGGAATCTTTAATATGAGCTGTCTCCATCCAACTTTGCTCGGCGAGGGCTCTGGGGGAGGCACTTTGCCTGGCCGCTGGTGGTTTTGGCCAGTGCAAGGGATGCCACCAAGGTGCTCGGCTGCAAACTGGCAGCCAGAGAGGAGAAAAACATAACCTTTGGGTCTGGGAGCTTGGCTGGAACAATGGTGGGCTCAGGGACCTCCTTGGAGAGCTCTCCAAGCTCGATGGGTTGGCCTCCAGAGACACTGAAGGTCAGCAAGGCTCTACCTGATTCCAAGAGCATCTAAAGCCAGGCTGGGCACAGAAAATCCTGGCTCAGCCTCTGCCACTGTGGAGCACGAGAGATGATCGCAGCCCTCTATCATTTTTAAGCCAGTCTCACTAAGCCCTCTCTAAACTCATTTGATTCGTTTCGCCATCTTAGCTCTGATAACCGCAAAGATTATTTGCCTTTACCCCATGGCAGATTCCGACTCTCCTGAACCTTCTTCCCCTTTACTGATCTCCCTCAACCTCCTGGGAAAACATTTCCACTGCATCTTTTAAGGGCTGGGTTTAGATATTATCTCTGTCCCTGTGTTTGTGTTTGCACGGTGCATCCTCATTAATTAGGATGTCTTGTAGGACACAGTGTAGTCTGTGGGGAGTTCCTCCAGTGATTTGTTTACAGATGTCAGGTTAGCAAGAAATTGGGAGAAATAATTGACCTTTCCTGCAAGACTTTGCTAATCCTGTTTCTTCTTAACCGTTTCCAATTTTTAGTGTGCAGTGATGTTTTTCTTAATCAATTGTTCAGACTGTGAGAACATTACAGGAGATGCGATCAGGAACACACCGTGGTGTTGCAATTTTAATGATTCATTCTCTCTTTCTCATTAATTCATTGCATTTCATATTTCTTCAAGTGCTGACTTTTGAAATTTTCAAGACTTTAAGTAGTTTCTCTGTTTCTTTTTTTTTTTTTCTTTTAACAATTAGAGTGGCCTTCTTGCTATGAGTTGTGTTGCTGCAACAGGCTGTGGGCAGGATCCACTCGCTGGAATGATGCAGGTGTGCAGCAGGGAGCTCATCCCAGCCTCAGGACCTGGCGTGCCAAAGTAGACTCCAGCTCGAATGCAAGGAGAAGAGTCAGCAGACCGTTTCTATTAAAAACTGTTACTTTTAAACAAGTTAATTTCCCCCATGAATCAAGCTGCTGTAAAGAGAAATCCCGTGTGGCAATCTAAGTATAATTGTGATATTCTCATTAGAAGTGCTCAGACTGAATCGCTTTCATTTTTTTTTTTAAGGAATTCAAACTTTTGGAAGTTAAATGACTTGGAAGAGATCCAGCTTTTGATTTAAGGGAAATTGTTCTGTTGTTATTCTGCATTCCAGAAATGATAAAAAACACTTCAGGTTTTGAAAACAAAACCTGGGGAATTGGAACGTTTTATTTCATGCAAAATAAAACTATGGGGCTTTTCCACGTCAATTATTTCAGGAGAATGATGACATCCCTGATAAAGCAGCTGCACTAGCACCTAATGCTGCTATTAATATGCAAGTGCGGGTCCTTATTCTGATGCCTGACAGTGAGCAAAACAGCAATGAAGTGTTCTGCAAGGAAATCCTTTCTGCAGCTAATCACCTCATTAGAAATTCAGAGATTGTCTTCAACTGATCAGTTACAGTCAATTCCGAGCAGAAGCAGCGGCGGTAACGGAGCCAGGCGGGCTCTGGCGCTGGGGTCGGCTCTGACGGGATCGGGCTCACGGAGCCCTAATCTGCCTTTCCCGGGCTCTTCGGCCGCGTTTAAAGCCCTGTTAGCCCCGTCAGTTTATAAATTACTCCTTCATTAGTACAAGCTGTTATCTTGTTTCACGCGTAGTTGTCAATTTAAGGCAACGTTGCAAATGAGGTGTTATCTCCTGGTTGTAATTGCTGGAGGGATGCTCTGCCTCGGCCCTTCCCAGGCGGGAGAAGGCACCGGGATCGGGAGGCGTGGGGAGACGAGGTGGGATGAATTTTCCTGTGTCACCACTGCAGTCAGTGCCAGGGATTTGGGGCACTGCGGGTGCCGCTCCTCCAGAAGCAGAAGGACACTTGTGCATCTCAATAATTCCGTTGTTTTAACCCAAGTGTATTCTCTGGGAGAAATATTTGACTTAAAAGTCAAGGCAGCGGAGCAAGGTTCATGAGGTGGAAGGAGACTCTGGATGTTTTGCTTAGAATTAAAAAAAAACATGGTGAAAATTTAGAGAAAAGCCCTCCAAACGTTTCAAGCAGTCTCTTGCCAAAAGCACTCTTGTCCCCTTGGGTTTCCAAGCAAGTCTTGGGAAGGGGAATCGGTGGCTGAGCCCTTATAGCCAGGAGGGAAATCTGATTTTCTTGCTGTCCTTCAGGAATTTTGTTCTCATAGGGTACAATTTTTGAGCGTTGCTCCCTAGAGCACGGCAGTGTCCCACAGCAGGGACCAGGCTGGCATGTCCTGCCTGCTCCGGGCTCACTTCCCAAAGCCCATCCCTGCCTGGGTGCCCGGGGCAGCAGCACGGCTCTGTGGGTGCGGCTGCAAACCTCCAGCCCCCGCAAAACCAGGCTGGAGGTGGCTGAGCACCGGGGCCTGGCCAGGGGCTCTCCCGGGGCCGCATCCCACAGGGAACAATTCCTCAGCGTGGCTTTGTTAGGGACTGCGGGAGACAAAATGCTGATCAGCTCAGCTAGCCTTGCTGTGCCTTCAATTTAATAGAATTTATTTGAATTTTGGGGGTTTTTATTTTGCATTTTGTTTTTTCTTTCTCCCTTTCTTTTTCCCTTCTCTCTTTTTCCTTCTCCCTGTTTCCATTTTTCCCTTTCCAAAATAAATTTTAGGTTATTTTATTTTGCCTTTTCTTTTTCCTTTCTCCCTTTTTCCTTTTATCTTTTTGCTTTTCTTTTTCCCTTTTTCAGTCTCCCTTTTCCCTTTTCTCTTTCCCCTTCTCCCTTTCTCGTTCTCCCTGCTCCCTTTTCCCCTTTCCCTGCCGTTCTGCTGCCTGCCCATCCCCACTGGCAGCACTTTCCGGGCACACAGAGCCCAGCTCTGCAGCCCCTCTGGCTGTGCCCCATTCCCAAGGACATTCCCTCTCCTGGGAGAGACCAGCACGGCTCTTCCAGCTGGCCTTGGGCACCAGTGATGGTTGTCTCGCTCTGTCCTGGGAAAATCTGGGATCTGGGAATATTCCTTGCTGCTCCGGGGCTGTCCCCACAGGGGTTGGTGACGGGGCTCTGCCCCAGTCACGGTGGGCAGGGACAGCAGCGACATCCCCACAGCCCCACTCGGAGGGACAGATGGCACCGTCGTCGCAGAGATTTGTGCTCCTCGGGACAAAAAGCTGAACATGTTTAAAATGAGGCCATTCCAGCTGTTGGGATGACGGAGCGTGCCGGGAGGGCAGCAAATCCCTCTCTGGTTGCTCACGGCTTCGTCATCCCGCTCCCCTTCAGCAGAACGAGACTCCCCCTTGCTGGAAAACAGCCTGGAGAGGATCTCCTGCTCCCTCCCCTGTTCAAAACGGGCTCTCCCTCCCCGCCAAGAGGGTGAGTTTAATTATAAACTAAAAACAGACCCATCTGCTTGGGTGGATGTGGGTGGTTTTTTCCCCAAACTGATGGGGTTTGGCCACTTTTCCTCCTATTTTTAGGCGCAAAGAAATGAAAATGATTAAACTCTGGCATGAAGACTACTGCAAACTGTCCCCCACCAAGCTGCTTTGCTGGCAGTGACACCTCTGCTGCTTTGGGGCACAGAGTGGAAGAATGGTAATGAAACAGCAGGGCCACGTCCCCATCCCTTTCCCTGTGTTAATTCTCAGCCTTCCTCATGGCATCACAGAGAGGTTCCCACAGGAGCTTCCTGAAGAAGCACAGTGGGAGCAATCCCTCTTCAATTTTGGCTTCATTCAGGGTTATTTTAATAAATTCCTAGTCAATACCTGCTGTTGGATGACACTCTCCCCTCTTCTGCTGGGCTGTGTGTTTGTTGTGCTGTGATTATTTAGGTTCGTTTGAACTTCTCTCTGTCTATGGGGTTTCTTAAAGGAGGGGAAAGTCGTGCAATTGCACAAAGCTAAGCAAAACTGGAGCTAAGAGGAGCTGGGAATAATATAAATAAAATAACCCCAAACCAACAGGATAAACAACAGTTATCTGGGTGCCATCGCAACTCAGACAAGCTGTGTGAGGCATCTGACCCTGGAGAAAGCTGCAGGCACAGCACAAGTTCCTTAAATAACTTTTGGCAAAATTATTAAAGCTAAATCAAGTATCATTTAAGCTAGAATATATTGTAGACAAGACCTGAAAGCTCCCAAGCTTGATTTCTGAGGGCATCTGGAGGCTGTGGGTGTTGGAGGCACAGTAGGATGTGTGCCAGCTCTGAGTGGGGCATGGCAGAGACACAGGGGGTCAGACCACAATGACACAAACTGCAGAGCCACCAGCTTGAAATGAGGATATTTAATGACAAAATTATTATTCCCAGGGCTGAATCTTCCCCGTGGTTGCACCCGATGTCTCAGTGTACCCAGCTGTTCTCACTGCTTGGAAACTCCATATCCTGGAGGATTATTCCTGTATAAGGACTCAGTGCTGGCCTGCCAGTCCCAAGGGCTTTCCTAGAGTGATGAGGAGGAGGATTTTGACCAAGGAAGGCCATTAAGCACTGCAGGTGGGGGCTCCCCCCACTCCCGGCTCCCCAGCAGGGCTGACTGGGCTGTTCCAGGGTGTCAGACCTGAGCTCAGCATGGATTTAACCTCCTGACAAATGGAGGGCCTGAATTAAGGCACCTGAGTTTAGAGCCTGTTTTATGAGCCTGACCATGTAATAAACCCAAGAGAGCTGAGCTCAGCAGCCTTCCCCACGTGGTGCCTCCAGAGCAGACACAAGTCCAGCACCACGAGAGGCTGCAAAGTGGAACCTGCGACTGTAAAATCCACAGAGAGTGGGAGCTGAGTCTGTGCCAGGAGCTGCTCACAGACCTGGGAAAAGCACCTGGAACTTTGCAGCATGGTGGTCAGACAGGGAGGAGAGGGCTGGGCCATCCTAGGAAATGTTCTGTGGAACAGTCAGACCCCCCCTCAGCCATCCGCTGAGAATGACAGTGAGTGCTGCTGCTGGTGGATTCCTGGAAGATGGGAAGATCCCCTGGTTATACTCTTTTAGGGTTGTGGCCTATTGGGTCTTTAGTGCTGAGAGTGTGCAGTGTGTTTGTTTCCTGCAGGCATGAAAGGACCAGTCCAGAGATGTTTGGATCCAGCTGGCAGGGAGCACAGTGATTCCAGAAGGTTCTTGGTCCCATCCACCTCAAAGCCAAGGCTCCTCCCAGCTCCTCATTCTTGCGAGATTTCTACCTCTGCAGGAATTCCTGGCTGAGGGATGATCCCAATGCAGGCTCCATGGCACAACTTGAACTCCAGGTTCTGTGACAGGAAGAAATAAGATTTTTCCTTTAATCAGTCATGTGTAATGTCTGAGAGCTGACCTGCCTTTTAGGCTGTCTCTGTCTCTCCATCCCCTGCGGTAACTGCATGAAAATTAGGGGCTGAAGACATCAGCAAAGCTGAAGCACAGGAGCAAAGCTGAGCCCTGAATTGTGCAGTCAACAGGGACAGTTTTTCTCCTTCTGCATGGTGCTGCCACTCCCCTTGCTTGTCCTCACAGCAAAAATGGAAACCAGGGCACATTTCATTCCCCTGCCTCATTCCCTGCACTGCACAGGACTTTGGCAGAAGTGGCAAATGCCTCTTGTTCTTCTCATGCGAGGCTGGATCTGGGATTGCCCAGAGCATCGCTGTGCTGGGCTTGCTCTCCTCACCCATTCTCTCAGCTCTTCTCTTAACTCATCCCAGCACTGGGGAGCTTGTTCTGTTCTCCCAGAAGAGGCCCAGGGAAGTGGAATGGAATTCACAGTTCCAAAGAGTGTTTGCGATAGGTAAGGTTTTATAAAGCCTTCCCTATTGGTAACAAAAGAGAAACTGGAGAGAATCCACCCACCTCTGCCCCTGCCCCTCTCCTTCTTCTGCAGAGCTCCCCACTGAGCTGCTGAACATCTGCCCACCAGTCCCTGGTGCACCACAAGACCTCAAACCCAGCCTGGGAAACTGAAAACCATCCATGCAGGCACTGAGTAAACCAGGGAAGTTTGGATTAAAACCTCATTTTTTTTCCTTATACTTGGAGAGAGTCGTGGACATGCTGTGTGAGGTGTTCATGGCTTTTCCTTCAGAAGCATGGAAAGCACCTGAAGAAGGGCTGTGACACAGACAGAGTGGGGTATGTGGTCCAGGAAACAAAAAACAGGGACAAATATTTTGGGGTATTGTGCCATTTGGCCGTGGCTCCCTGGGGAAGGGAAGATGCCTTTTTCCAGTAGAACCCTCTGGATGAAGATTAGCACTGGTGTTTTCAGGAGGAGTTAGGAGGAGCAATGGCACAGAAAGCCAGGGGACAGCTCTGCACTGGCCACAGTCAGTTGGCATGGAAGCAGCCAGGATGTGGGCACATGGACTGGCAGAGCTCTGGCAAGGACAGCACAACTCTGGGACACAGAGAAGAGATTCCAGCTGAAGTGCCAACGCTCAGCAAAGCCTCTGTGCCACTTTTCCCCGCCTTGGGATTCTGATGTGACTCATCAACAGATCTTCACTTGCCACTCACCAAACGACGTGGTCAAATGGGCACAGAACAAGGGCAGGGAGCGGGGGCAAGCAGCACCTCAGAGCTTCGGTGCCGGTTTTGTCTGCTTGTGAAATCTCAGTGTTTGTTTACCCCTTTTTGCTGGAATCCAATAACCCTACATTGGCACAAAGGGACTCGAAATCAATTGGTTTTTATTGCACAAATCAAGGCTGACACAGAGCACGCAGAAGGACACAAAGCGTTGGGCAGTCCCTGCGATGCTGGGTGCAATATTTAGGAAGGAGCCTGGGGAAGCTGTGGTGCCATGTACTGCTGGCACATATCCCCCTGGGCATGCTTTAAAACCCTGCTTTTAGAGCTCAGCTTGAACGAAGTGCTGCTGTTAGTGCTTTTAGTGATAGCAATAAAGATCGTTTTTATCGTTGTTTTATCTCGGAATTTCACAGCACGTCCCTGTTGTTATTATGGGGTCAGGCCTCAGATGCAGCAGCTGCAGCACTGGCAGCAGCCGAAGCATGTCCTGCACAGCGTCAGGGGGAGCTGCAGCCGCCTGCAGCAAACTCAGCTGGAGCAGGGAAGGATGCTCACGTTCCCTGCTTGCGGAAGCCTTGGGAGCGCCTGTGGCTGCCTCCAGAGAAGGGCTGAGTTCTTGGGAAGGAGCTACAAGGCTTGGGGCAGTGATTTCTGTAGCAGAGGGCCGGGACTGCGGAGATGGCGGCAATAGGGGTGCTGACAGTGCTCGTCCTGTCCCGCACCCAGCGGCTCGGCTCCTTCTCCGGGGGGTCGGGACGCTGCGGGAGCTGCTGGTTTCACATTCCTGAACGCCAATTCTTCCCTAACGCCCCGCCAGGGGATGCGCCCGGCGCTCCCGCAGCGCTGCCACGCTGCCCATCTGCCGGGGTGGCACCGAGCCCGGCGCGGTGTGAGGCCAGCGCAGCGCCGGGCGCCAGCGGGACGAGCGGGGGACAGCCCGTGCCCTCCTGTGTGCCCACAGGGCCGGCCTCGGGCAGCTGGCTCTGCCGCGGGGCAGGCAGCTGGGGAGGCTCCGGCTCTGCCCCCGGCGCTGCCCCCAGCTCTGCCCATGGCTCTGCCCCACGGCTCTGCCCCACGGCGCTGCCCCCAGCTCTGCCCATGGCTCTGCCCCNGCCCATGCCTCTGCCCCCCAGCTCTGCCCCCAGCTCTGCCCCTGGCGCTGCCCCCCAGCTCTGCCCCTGGCTCTGCCCCTGGCCCCACCGCGGGCCCGCTCTGCTGTTCGGCTGCCCCACGGGGCAGGGCAGGGGAAATCGCAGTGCTCAGACCAAGGACAAGCGCAAACTCGGGCAGGCTTTGATGAGAGCTGGCTCCTCAGATGCTCGTGGTGCTTTTCCCACCACGTTTCCCGATGCTGAGCTGCCTGTGCTTTAGTATTCACTTTCACCAGGAGCTTTTCACACCTGGAAAAGGGGAAAGGAGACTTCAAACCCTCCTACAGGCTTTGGAATTAAACGTGGCCTGCAAGGATGCGAGTAGGGAACCCTTGACCTTTGAAATGGTGGGGAAGCTGCTGGACTCGTTGTGCCAAGGGCAGCCTCCTGCCCACAGCTGGGGCAGTCTGGAGCTCAGAAGGGGTGGCACAGTCAGCTGACGCTCCTTTGGGGGTGACTTCAATTCCCCAGGGCACAGATATCCCCTGCCAGATCAGCTCCAGCTAATTGGAAGGGATCATCCTGCTGACAGTGCTCCTTCCTGGCTCGGTGCTCTTCACTGGCAGCAGGAAATGCTGGAGTTGGAGCAAGGATTTATTTGATATTAAGTATCTGTCCCAAATCATTAGGTTTTGCATTCTGACCATGACTCTCAGAGAGAGGTAACACTACTCAGATGTAACCAGGCTCAGATCATAGTTAGGGAAATTCTTGCCATCATGAAATCTATTTTACATGGGCTCCAGTTAGCCTGGACTTATTGCTGAAAGGCACCAAGGATGAGTGGGAAAGCAACTGTGACTAATGGGAGCTTTCCTCAAATATATGAAGTCACAGGAATTAATGAAAGGCAGGAGAAGAGCGGTGAAGTGTAACACTAGGCAGAAAAAGAGCTGTCATTTTCACATTCCTTTCCAGCAATTAATTTGTATTTTCAAGTCTCTCTGAGCTCCCGGCCCAGCTTAGGAAATGGTGTTTTCTGGATATTTCCTGGAAAGAGCCATCCCTGCTACAAGTCCTTGCTCGCACCATGTCCCTGCTGTTCCTCGCGGGAGCAGCCAGTGCAAGGATCAGCCAAACTCCTGTCCAGTGGGATGCTCATCCCAAACAAACCACTGGATCCCCCAAAGCCTGTCTCTCCCACCTCTCCAGGACACCCTGCCCTTTCTGCACTAAGCAGCTCAGCCCCTGATTCAAGCCACCCTTATTTATTGCATTCTGCGGTGTAAGTCCAAGCAGCTCAACTTCATGGCACTGGGAAGGTTGGCAAGGAAGACTCTTCTGTGGAAGCAACAAGAAAAATGCCTGTTTTTGCGAAATTGGAGCTGGATTCGTTATTCCTGTATCTTTGTGTGAGATACCTCCATGTTGTACAGTGGATTTCATGCTCTTGCAAAGTAGAGCTCCCTTCCTTCTCTCCTTTTGAACAAAGTGTGAAGAATTGCTCTTTCTACACCCATGGATAGTTCAGCACTTGATTTAGGCTCTGCCCCCAGTGGGTGCTTGGCACATGGACTGAGCACAGAGCTCACACCCTGAGAGCAGCTCCACTGCTTCCCAAGCCCTCTGGACCCAGACCA
>WBMY01011566.1:454699-469377 GCA_013397315.1 Donacobius atricapilla | reverse complement strand
CGGCGCTGCCCCCAGCTCTGCCCATGGCTCTGCCCCACGGCTCTGCCCTTGCCTCTGCCCCCGGCTCTGCCCATGGCACTGCCCCCCAGCTCTGCCCCGCGGCGCTGCCCCCAGCTCTGCCCATGGCGCTGCCCCCCAGCTCTGCCCATGCCTCTGCCCCCGGCTCTGCCCATGGCACTGCCCCCCAGCTCTGCCCCGNTCCTTTGGGGGTGACTTCAATTCCCCAGGGCACAGATATCCCCTGCCAGATCAGCTCCAGCTAATTGGAAGGGATCATCCTGCTGACAGTGCTCCTTCCTGGCTCGGTGCTCTTCACTGGCAGCAGGAAATGCTGGAGTTGGAGCAAGGATTTATTTGATATTAAGTATCTGTCCCAAATCATTAGGTTTTGCATTCTGACCATGACTCTCAGAGAGAGGTAACACTACTCAGATGTAACCAGGCTCAGATCATAGTTAGACTCAGGGAAATTCTTGCCATCATGAAATCTATTTTACATGGGCTCCAGTTAGCCTGGACTTATTGCTGAAAGGCACCAAGGATGAGTGGGAAAGCAACTGTGACTAATGGGAGCTTTCCTCAAATATATGAAGTCACAGGAATTAATGAAAGGCAGGAGAAGAGCGGTGAAGTGTAACACTAGGCAGAAAAAGAGCTGTCATTTTCACATTCCTTTCCAGCAATTAATTTGTATTTTCAAGTCTCTCTGAGCTCCCGGCCCAGCTTAGGAAATGGTGTTTTCTGGATATTTCCTGGAAAGAGCCATCACTGCTACAAGTCCTTGCTCGCACCATGTCCCTGCTGTTCCTCGCGGGAGCAGCCAGTGCAAGGATCAGCCAAACTCCTGTCCAGTGGGATGCTCATCCCAAACAAACCACTGGATCCCCCAAAGCCTGTCTCTCCCACCTCTCCAGGACACCCTGCCCTTTCTGCACTAAGCAGCTCAGCCCCTGATTCAAGCCACCCTTATTTATTGCATTCTGCGGTGTAAGTCCAAGCAGCTCAACTTCATGGCACTGGGAAGGTTGGCAAGGAAGACTCTTCTGTGGAAGCAACAAGAAAAATGCCTGGTTTTTGCGAAATTGGAGCTGGATTCGTTATTCCTGTATCTTTGTGTGAGATACCTCCATGTTGTACAGTGGATTTCATGCTCTTGCAAAGTAGAGCTCCCTTCCTTCTCTCCTTTTGAACAAAGTGTGAAGAATTGCTCTTTCTACACCCATGGATAGTTCAGCACTTGATTTAGGCTTTGCCCCCAGTGGGTGCTTGGCACATGGACTGAGCACAGAGCTCACACCCTGAGAGCAGCTCCACTGCTTCCCAAGCCCTCTGGACCCAGACCACGTTGCCCCTGTCCCACTGAGTCCTTGGTCAGTATCTCTTGCAGACATTTAAATGGGAAATGCCTCACGTGTTTGATTAACACAAAATCTCCCCTTCAAATCTGAGTTCAAACAACCCAGCGGGAGCTTTACAGCAACCTTTCTGGCAACACCAGCCCTAGGAGCTTCTGCTTTTCCAGGATGGAGGTGAAACACAGTTTCCTTTGGTCTGGAGAAAACTCTACACCGCCAGCCCAAATCCCCAGGCTGCTGCCAGCCAGGGCACCACAGCACAGGCAGAGTTCCTGGCCCATCCCAACCCTCCAGTCTGTGGCAGGGCCAGGTTGAATTTGGCTCTTTCTTTCCAGTTATATAAAGCTCTCTCCCAGTTTGTCTGGCCTGCACTATGCTGGCTCTGGTTTGCATCTATCCTAACAGATGAGAAAGAAACCTCCTGCTTCCATCCGGCTGCAAAGAGCTGGGTGCCGCAGGGGCTTAAAATATCTGCAGGAGGAGACATCAGAGAAAGAAATACGGGGCTGCTGGGGGAGGGCAGCTGGTGATGGCCTGGAGGAGAGCAAGGACAGGATCTGGAAGAGCAGGAGATGTTTGTAAAGGAGCAGGCTGGGATGTTGGGCTGGGGAGGATGCTGAGCTCTGTGGGAAGGAGCCATCTCCCTGCTCCATGTGTAAGCTGAGCCCCTGGGCTCTCCCTGTCCCTTTTATCTCCCCTTGATCCCTGTTTCAGGTCTGTAAGGCAGAGTGTTTGGAACTTGCCTGCCTGGGGTGCTGGTGTGGGAGTAGGGAGACCTACAAGGGCTTTCTACCCCCTTTAATTAAGCTGTTTTCTAACAGGAAATCTCCTTGGGTAAAATCTAGCCTTGATAATAGTTAATAGCAAAACTTATTGGCTATAGAGGAGCTAGGATTGTCCCTAATTAGTTTTTTATAAGGCTGTTATTTTTTTTTCCTGGTTCTCTGGACCCAAGGGGCCTGACTGAAGAGCAGGGCTCACTCAGATCCTCCCTACTCTGCCTTTGCTGAGGCTGCAGGGGCACAGCCCCAGGTCCTGTCCCCACACTGCAGCAGCTCATGGTGCCAGTCCCTGGGTCTGTGCTGCCCTCCCAAATCCCTGCAGGAGCCTGCAGAATCTCCACGGATGTGCCAGGAGCACCGGGTGCCCTTCCCTGCAGCCAGGGCACAGCCAAGGACAGACCTCTGGAAGCAGGAACTGCTCGAATGCATCCCTGGTGTTTCTGCCAATCTGGTTCTTACTCTGCCCCTTGCCTGGAGCTCTGGCTTTCAGACCAGGATTGCTGGTGCTGGGGGCGAGCTGGGGAAGGGGTGGGGAGCTGCTCTGGGGATGGGCAGGGCTCCAGCAAAGCTCTGGGTCTACAGCATCTCCCTTCCTTGAGCGCTGTGGGAAGAGCCAGACTGAGCAAGGCTGGGGTTTTACTGCTAAGGGGTTTAATCTTCCTTTTCCCTTTTTATCGGTAAGATGGCTTTGAAGCAGAGTCAATGAGTTGCCCAGATGGTGCTTTTGGGCATCTCAGTGACTGTGGGAGCTGTCAGAGCCTTGCACAATCCTGTGTTTTTGTCACTGAGACCCCATCCCGCTGGATTCACCAGGCACTGTGTTACACTCCAGCTGTTTATGTTCTGTTCTGGTTCTTCCTTCTTTTACAGCTTGCAAACCTGTTGGAGATATGAACAGCAGCATCTGCAGTGGGTGTGCTGTGGATTTATTGCCCAGAGAAGCTGTGGCTGCCCCATCCCTAGAAGTCTCCAGGGCTGGACAGGGCTTGGAGCAAACTGGGCTCATGGAAGGTGTTCCTGCCCATGGCAAGGGGTGGGATGAGATGATCTTTATGTCCCTTGCAACCCAAACCACTCTGTGATTCCATGATTTCATGGTTCTCATATTTCCCACATGCATCTCCTGTAAATTATACCCTGGAGAGCAGCAATAAACCTCTGTGGGTCTCAGTTGGCCCCAGAGTAAAAAAATGTGCAGAACATTGTTAGTCCATGAGTTTAATTGGGAAATCCTGGCCGGGTGACCCTGCTGGAGTTCGGGGCTGCTGAATGAAACCTTGCATTTGTTTAGGCTTCAGGCTGCTGATATTTGGGAGCCTCATTTCTTGGGGGGAGCTGGCTGGTCAGCATTGAACATCTGGATGCAGACACTGCCACCAAAAGCCCCAGGACAGCTGGCAGGGCTGGGCTGGCCGGGGCTGCTGTCCTTGTGCTCTTCCGTGGGCAAAGGGGGGTGAGTTACCCCCCGAGCTGTGCTGTGTGAGTGACTGCAGGGTGGCACAGCAGTCACTGACCCACGGCCGCACTGCGTGTGCCCATCCTGGTGCCTCTGGGGGGTTGCAGAACTGGGGTGAGACCCTGTGGTTTGGGGTGCAGGGACACAAGACGTGGCTTTGGAGAGCTGCCTGTGGGGTGGAGCTGCCGGTTGTTCCCAGCCATGCTGAGGAGCTGCCCGGCAGCACCACAGCAGCTTTCCAATGGCCAGCAACAAACATTCCACTGAAAAGCCAGCGTGAGCCGCGGGACGTGCCAGCCCTGTCCCCTCGGGGGATATTGCCAGGCTGTTTGCTCAGGCAGCAGCTGAGGTTGGCCCAGCCAAACAAAGCCTTGGCTGCAGGCCAGAGCTCGGCACAAACCCACCCACCCTGCTGGAACCCTCTGCAGTGTCCCCGTGTCCCACAGCAGTGTCCCCATGTCCCACAGGAGTGTCCCCATGTCCCTCTGCAGTGTTGTGTCCCTCTGCAGTGTCCCCGTGTCCCCCAGCAGTGCCCCATGTGCTGCAGCAATGTCCCTGTGTCCCACAGCAGTGTCCTCGTGTCCCCCAGCAGTGTCCCCATGTGCTGCAGCAGCATCCCCATGTCCCACAGCAGTGTCCCCGTGTCCCCCAGCAGTGTCCTGCAGCACACCCAGCTCTGACCACACCTGAGGGACACCTGAAGCATGACCCTGCTCCCTGCAGAGCCAAAACGCAGCCCCCAGCCCCAGGTGAGATTTGTCCTTCCTGAGTGATGCCCAGCAGGACTTGCTGCCCTGAGCCCTGGCAGGGTATTCAGGGGCTCTCATGTTGAATTTTTAGGTTTGAATAAAGGTTCTCCCTGAAGCAGGCAGGGACATCAGAGGCATCTTCAAAAGGGGAAAAATAGATGTCACCTGATGTTATGTTATGTTATGAGAAAAAATGATGGGTCCCAGAGACTCCTCATGCTTCCTCTGGCCACATTAAAGCCTCTGAGAGGCACTGCCATTTCCCATGCAGCAGGACAAGCATCACCTCGGCCTCGCAGTTTCCCCAGTTGAGCCATCCAGAGCCAGAGGAGCACCAGGGGTGATCCCAGGTGGGCACTCCTGTTGCTGCTCCGTGCAGCAGGAGGTGGTGGCCACAGCTGGCGAGGCATGGGCCGCCCTTGTCCCACCATGAAGGACTCTAGTTATTTTTGATTTTTTTTCCCCAAATTCAAAAGCACTTCAGAGATTTACAATAGCAAATCACAATCATATTAAGGTCTGTTTTGCATCAGCACCTGCACAGGCTGGTTTGGAGCCTCCCAGTGCCTGCACCAACGGGCTGCCTGGGAGAACATACCCTGCAATTTTGGCATCTGGTGTGCAGGAGTACAGTAAATATTTAAAGCCACCAGACTGAGGTTTCCAAAGGACTCCAAAGAGATTGATTTCCCCAAACCCCTATGACTGCAAATGGAAATTTCATGCCAGGCTCAATTCAGCCAGCATTTCCCAGAGAGTCTAAATGTGGATCTGGGCTGTGCTGGAGGAAGTGGGGACTCGCAGCTCCCTGTTAGGTGCCATGCCCAGATCCCTGTGCTCCTCAGTGCTGTCTGCAGCACATGGGGTGCGACAGGGACGTGCTGTTCTGCTCAGACATGCCAGGCTGGAGCTCCTCCAGTGGCACTGGGTGTCTCATCATGTTTTCCCTCTTGGATCCCTCCATGCATCCTCCATCTCTATTTTTTTCTGACTGAGGGTAAAATCGGGTGTCTCCAGCCAAGCTCACAAGTGCTGTGATCTGGGGACAAGGCTCCATCCCTGGTTCGTGCTTGCAGGGGGCTCAGGCTGGCAGGATGTGCTTGGCAGGAGGGCTTAGAGACAACCCGGGGCCAATGCAGGCTGGGATGAGCAGAGGGATCAGCCCTGGGAGAGGGACCAGGGGGTGCTGGGGGTGAGAGCTGGACCTGCCCTGACCCAGAAGCCCCAGCCCTGGGCTGAACCCCAGTGTGAGCAGGAGGGGAGGGGGGATTCTGATCTTGTGCCCCTGTGCTCAGGTGAGACCCCACCTGCAGAGCTGCCCTAGTCCGGGCCCCAGCACAGGAAGCAGCTGGAGCTGCTGGAGAGAATCCAGGAACTGGAACCCAGAGCAGCTGTGGCTGCCCCACCCCTGGCAGTGTCCAAGGTCAGGTTGGACAGATTTGGAGCAACCTGGTCTAGTGAAAGGTGTCCCTGCCCATGGCAGGGGGTGGCACTGGATGGGATTTAAGATCTCTTCCAACCCAGGCCGTGCTGTGATTCTATGAGTCTTTGACTGGTAACTCTGAAGTTCACTGCCATGGACATGAACATTTGCTGCCATCACAAGGACAGATCCAAATTCCCGTGTGACACCTCTTTAAAGAGAAGCTGGTTGGAGTGCCCCTACAGGCAGGATGTTTGTCCTGCTCGTCACCTGGTGCATGTGCTTCGGCAGCTTGAGGAGCTCCCTGGCACCTTCCTTGCCAACAATAACATCCAGCCCTGGGAAAACAACCCAGTTAAACACAGCACAAATGGTCTGGGCAGGGACACACAGGGATGAGACAAACCAGAATGGGAGGGAGATACCAGCAATAAATAACGCTTATGTAAACATAAGCATAAACAAAAGATCTCTCCATCTTTCTTCTTGGCCCTTTCAGGCACTGAAAGGCTGCAAATAAGTCACCCCAAAGCTTCTGCTCCCCAGGTGAACAATGCCAGCTGTGCCAGCCTTTCCTCCCAGCAGAGCTGCTCCATCCCTCTGCTCATCCTGGTGCTCCAGCAGGTCCAGCTCCTTCCTGTGCTGGGCCCGGGGCTGGGGCAGCTCTGCAGGTGGGATCCTGCTCCTTCCCCTCCTCGGGTGCTGGAGCAGAATTCCTGTGGCCAGGAAAATGGGACAGAAAGGAGGTGCTGAACTTGCCGGGACAAGGCCAGGGGCAGCTCCTTGTTCCAGCCAGCCCCAGCTCCTGCAGCCGCTCCTGTCACAGGCTCGGGAATGTTTCCCCATCTCAGCCCTGGAACACTGAACCAGGCTCTGCTGAGCTAGCCCGAGGCCAAGCTGTGCTCATGAGGAGCCGCACGCCATAGGAGGCAAACCCTGGAATGAGGGCAGGGAGCACTGCCCCAAACCCTGTCAGGGAGCATCGGGACAGTGCTGGCTCCGCAGGAAGAGTGGGCAGCGAGGAGAATTATAGTGATGTCAACGCAAATTTGGGCTGAAATGATGTGAGCAAAATCCCCAAAGATGCGATGCCAAGAAAAATAAAATCCAACAGAATGCCAGAAAACCAAATTACAACAAATACATGGGGAGAGGGTGAGGGAGAGAAGAACTGATGGAACAGGCAAAAGAAGTGTAGGCAAGGGGCAGAGGCAAGTGGCATCAAACCAGGTGGGCAAATCCCAAACCCAGCCTGTGTCCATGGAAGAAAATGCCAGGGGAGATAGTGGGTGATGTGGAGCAGGACCAGGCAGACATGGAGCTGTGGGAATGGACAACAGGCTGTGAGTGACACCAAACAGGACTCAAGAGCAGGAGAAACTCACCTGAGGAGCAGCAGGTGAAGTGCAGAGCTGTGCCCTGCTGGGCACAGCCAGGGCTCCGGCAAACGCAGCTCCCTGAGGTGGATGAATGCGTGCCAAGGATGGGATGGGTGCTGGGGACAGAGACCTGGCTCCCTGCATGCCCTGGGCACCGTGAGTCCCAGGACAGGGCTTGGGATGTGCCTCTACCAAGGGGTGCCAAACACAGCCCCCACCTCACTGCAGGCACCCAAGGGAGTTCAGCCACCACCTCTCCAGATGGGGAAACCGAGGCATGGGGAGGGCAGGCAGCAGGGCCCTTGGGTGCCTTCCCTGCTGTCCATGGACATTTCCCTCCCTGTCCCTGCTGGGAGCAGGGCTCGGATACGTCCCACCAGTGCCAGCTGGTCAGGATGGAGGTTGGGCAGGAGCAGGTGGGATCTGTGTTTCTCCTCGTTCCCAGCTCCCAGTGGAGAGCGACGGCTCAGCCTGGCAGGGACAGGTCCCGTCTAAACCCTGCCCAAGCTCCTGCTGTGCAGAAAGCAGGAGCTTGACACTGTTTGTCACCTGGGAGAGGTGGCAGCAGCGTGGTCTGTCCCAGTCCAAGCCCAGCTGCACTTGTGCCAGCCCAGAGCCCAGCAGAGCTCTGGGGGAGCAGGAAAGCAGCTCACGGAGCTGATTTACACCCGATTCGCACCGTGCTGTTGCCCAGATCCCCTGGCCCAGAGGTGTGGAGTCACAGGCATGTGGCACTGCCCACCTGCAGGCACAGCCCTGCTCACAGCTCGGCTCTGCTGCCTCTAATCACCCTCCGTGCTGAAGGATTAACAGCAGCAATCTTGTTCCCAGCCACCCTCCAGATGATACAGCATAATAAGACATATAACAGCCCCTTGGAAAAGAGAAAGTTATAGTTCCCACAGCAACTGTAACTCAGCCATATTACACATCTATATATATATATTAAGGCATAAATTTAACAACATATATTTTAATGCAAAATACCAGTGATGCACAAGGGGACAAATAACAGTGGTTGAGGGATCCATAACGTTTGGCTTTCCCTGCTTCCCACTGCTGGAATCTCACCAGCAGCAGCACGGCAAGGAAGATGGATCCATCCCACTTGTGACCCTCTTCCACCTGCTCCCGTTTCTTTGGCAGGCACAGGGACAGGCACAGAGACAGGCACAGGGACAGGCACAGGGACAGGCACAGGGACAGGCACAGACACCCCATCCATGCCCCTCTGGGCCACCCATGTGCACAGACACAGCACAGTACGTGGGAAAAGGTGCACAGTGCTTGGCACATCCCATGGGATGCCACGGAACACGCGTGGCTGCAGCAGGGATTTCTCCTGCTGCTCATCAGGCTGAATGCAGAATGAGATCCTTTCGACAGAGCTCTGTGTTTTTTATTTTTCTGCCTATCAGCTGGAATTGCACAACAGGGGTATAATTCTCGATTACATTTTATGAAATGGCTCAAACCCTGGTCGTTTCAGCTCATTTTGCCAGGCAGCTCCTGGCCGCTGGCAGCGAGGCATGTGGAGTGCTGGCCCTGCTCATGCCAGGCTGTTCCCCACAGCTGGAAAACCTTGTGTGGCTCCTTCCAACATGGAAAAACTTGGGTGCTTCCAGCCTATCCTTGTAAACAGGGGTGCTCTGCTCTGTTCCTCACAAATGGGATGCATCCTGCTATGGCATAGCTGCTTTCCCTCCCAGCCATCCGAAATCCATCCTGGAGGGAATATATTCCCTATCCTGGGCAAGAGGGGGGTTTAATGCATGTACTGAGGTGGCACAGCTGTGCCCAGGTCTGCTGCTGGGACAGGGGGTGCTCAGGAGGTGGGAGCAGCCTCATTGAGGACCTCCCCCTCATCCTGGGAGGATAAGGGATTTCAGGAATTTCAGCTGGGCTCCTGGCTTTGTGCCTCTTTGCGGCCAGGGTGCCCAGGTTCGACTTTTACTCTGCTGGGCTGTAGCTCGCCTCGCCAGGTACCTGGCTCTGCACCCCAGGGCTGGCTCTGCTCCCAGGGGGTCCCTGGAGCAGAATAAAGGACATAAAAAGCTCTGCTTGCAGCATTTTATGCCTGTGTCTTAACTCGACATGGCTTTATATCATCTTGATACTGCAATAGAGAGCTGAGCTGCGGCTGTGGTTATGGCCACGCTGCCTGGCAGTCTGTGCTATAAGCACCTACATTTGCACTTCAATTCGTTTGCTTAATTGCATCGTCCCCTCTCTGGCTGCTTTGTGGGGAGGGCTGGTCTGGGCTGTGCTGCTTTGCTGGCTGCTGTGGCCCCTGTCCTGTCTCCTCCCGGGCAGGCAGAGCTGGGATCGGTCAAGTCTGAATTGCAGTGCCTGGTAGAGAAATACATATATCTGTATGTATGTATGTGTGGTGCTTACAAAGCAATCCCAGCTAATCTCTCTATCCAGGCAGGGCTTTAGGATGTCCTTTCAGCAGGGATTTGTGGAGTTTGGTAGTTATTTCCCAAGAATGCATTACCTGAGGTTTCGGATGAATAATGTAGGTCCTTGTTCTGCAACTTACTTACAAATGTCGAACCTTAAACCACTGAAGTCAATGGATCTACTCATGCACTTAAAGTTAGGCACAGGTTTAAGTGTGGCAGTAAATCAGGGCTGTGCTGCCTGCCCTGGTCCTGCTGGTGGAGGGTGCGGGGGGAAATGGTAAATGGTGTTACAGTTATGGGATGGTTTGCCTTGAAAAGTACCTTGAGGATCATCTCATTCCACCCCCTGCCATAGGCAGGCACACTTCTACTGTCCCAGGCTGCTCCAAGCCCCAATGTCCAGCCTGGCCTTGGACACTTCCAGGGATCCAGGGGCAGCCGTAGCTGCTCTGGGCACCCTGTGCCAGGGCCTGCCCACCCTCCCAGGGAGGAATTTCTTCCAAACATGTAATCTGAATTTCCCTCCTTTTAACCCATTCCACCTTGTTCTGTCACTCCAGTTCCTGATGCAGAGTCCCTCTCTGGCTTTCCTGCAGCCCCTTCAGACTCTGGAAGACGCTGTGAGGTTTTCACACAATCTTCTCCTCCTGAGCTTTCTCAGCCTGTCTTTGAAAGGGGAAGAGTTCTAATCCTCTGCTCATCCTGGTGCCTCCTCTGGCCGGGCTCCAGCAGCTCCGGCTCCTTCCTGTGCTGGGCCCCAGGGCTGGGGCAGCTCTGCAGGGGGGGTCTCACATGCAGAGTATACCCTCAAGCAGAAAAACAAAGGAGATGGTGATGCATGGAGGGAACAAAGGGAGAAAAACTGATCAGACACCTGGTCTCATAGGACATGCTCCCTGTAGTTGTTTAGGATTGCTCTGACCCAGCTGTAGGACCTTGCCCTTTGCTTTGTTGCTTTGCAGTTTGCATGGTCCCACCTCTGCCACCCCTTCCCCCCATCCTGTGACTGCACCTGACAGCTCCAGCTCCACACGCAGCACCCCATCACCACAGAAATTGCCCTAGGGAGTGTCTGTTCTGGGCACTGAGGCCAGCCCTGGTGCGACAGTAACAAACCAAACGTGTGTGTGGCTCCCGCTGCGTCCTGGGCACGGGGCTGTGCTTTGGAGTCCTGGAGGTTTCATTTCAACCCCGCAGTGAGGGGCAGGAGGGAGGGAGTCCCCCACAGCCAGGAGGGGATGGATGAGGGTGCTGAGCGCCCTTCCAGAGCAGGGGGGGGTCTGCGGGTTTGCTGCTGTGGGAACAGGACCGGGAAGTTGAGCACAAAGCTGGAGCTGGCGCTGCCGGCTGTTCCCGGGACATGAGTACTGCTGCTCCTCTGCCACGGAGGAGATGGGAAAGGTTTTGGTGTCCGAGCTAGGCAGACGTGCTGCAGACTCCTTTGGAAAAGTGTGCAGGAATGAAATCCCACCTCTGCTCCCTGCAAAATCCCCAGGCGAGGGTGCCCTGGCAGGGGCTCCTTCCCGAACACTGCTGGCCCCACCTGGGCAGGTGCTGGAGGAGGGCATCGCTGGGCTCTCCCCACCGTGCCCGGAGCCACCCCAAGCACCGGGAGCTGCATCCTGAGCTGGATCAATGGGAGGTGCAATACGGGATATTCCTGGCTCCGTGCCCTCGGTGCCGGGGCTGCGGCTCCTCCGAGTCAGCGGCAGCATGACGTGAAACCCTTCGGTCCTGCCAAGTGCCTTTTTTACAAATTGCTATTCTTTTTTGGTTCCTGCGTGTGCGCTGCCGATGGGGTGGCACCGGCAGAGGGACCCGAACCAGATCACAGCCCACGGGCACACGGCAGAGGAGGGCTTTCAGCAGAGATCTAATTAGCAGTTCTAATTAGCCTCGATCTCCTTGTCACCTGCAGGTCTCAGCTCTTGCTCAGGCTGCATTGCAGAGCTAAATCATCAGTGGGGACGTACGGGCGGGGGATCCGTCCCGGTGACAGCGCCCCGGGCTGGCACAGCCCTCCTCACCCTCCGCATCCTGGGACAGGGACACGGGCGGGCGCGGGGAGGGACAGCGAGGGACAGCAGCGCTAATCAAACTCCTGCCGAGCTCCTCTGGCTGGCAGGGAACTTCTCCGAGGGGAATTGGGAGTCATGGTAGAGTAGAAAAAATGAGGGCACGGGTTAGAGGGGCAATAAGGCGTAAAATCACAGCTGGGCAAAAGAAGGAGAGAAAGCACTTGCCCGCTGTGAGCTCTGCTCTGCTTTTCCTTCCCTGCGCGGGGCTGGGAAGTGCGGCTCGCAGCTCATCCCTCCTGGCACATCTCGTCCCACGCAAGAACCAAAAGGCGTCTTTGCCTCAGACCTGTTGGGAAGCTGGGACAGGCAGGATGGTGTTCGCGATGCCCCGTGGACGAGGCAGGGTGGGAGGAAGCAAAAGCGAGTTGGAAGCACAGAAACCCACGGCTGTTGTGGGAATAGGGAGTCACAGACACGTCCGTGCCCCCTTGGAGAGGTGTGGGGCCCTGGCTGCAGCGCTGGGAGCTGCTGGTAAAACCCTTCCTCCCCCGTGGCGGTCTCTGGAGAGACTTGTGCTTCCCATGATTGCTTGGACAAATTCTTGTGCGTGAGCCAGCAGCTCTCCTCTTGTCTCTTGTAATTATTGTCCCAGTGTTCTCCTTGAGAGACACCATCTGCTACTCCTCCATCACCAGTCATCTCCCCATCTCCCGGGCCGGCCCTTTCCCCGGAGAGCTCGGCTGCTCGTGCTGATGGTGCCGCTCCCGAGCTCCCGCGCTGCTCGTTAAGCTCCAGCGCAGCAAAGGCAGCTGCTCCATCACCTGATGCCCCCGCCACGGG
Organism: Donacobius atricapilla; assembly: GCA_013397315.1. Classification (NCBI taxonomy): domain Eukaryota; kingdom Metazoa; phylum Chordata; class Aves; order Passeriformes; family Mimidae; genus Donacobius; species Donacobius atricapilla. The sequence continues at coordinate 456,970 of WBMY01011566.1, read as the reverse complement.
CTCGGGGGCTCTGCTGAGCCCCCGCCTCCCCAGGACACGCGGGCCAAGAAAGGAACAGCCAGGCTGGGGCTGCTGTGGGCAGTGGGAGCTGTGACCCCCTGAGGCACTGACCCCTCTCTCCATGCCTTGCACGGCTGCTGAGGCAGCCCCAGAAGCTTTTCGAAGTCAGGCAGAGGGTGGGACATTCCCGGGAAGGCAGCGAGAATGGGCAGCCTTTGGTGCCCACCTTTGGTGGGCAGCCGGGGTGACACTGAGCTGGCGCTGGGCATGTCTGGCGTTGTTACAGCTGCAACAAGCACTTTCTGGGTCAGGAACGAGATGCATTTCAGAGAGCTCTGGGGCTCCCAGGAGCAGCAGGGCCGGGCTCCGAGGCGAGGCAGCGGCGGCGCTCGGCTGCACCGTGTGCCCGGTGCTATCAGTCTCCTGCTTTTCATCAACACCAAATGAGCCTCCGGGGGCCTATTCGCTCACGGCAGCACACCAGAAACTTTCATTGAAGTCAATAGAAGTTACTCACACCCTTAGGCACAAGTCCTCGGTCCTGGGAAGTTGCGAGGGAGCTGTGATTTATGCCGCGTGTCGCAGGCTCGACCACAGCCAGCGCCTGCCTCTTGGTATAATTCACAAGTAAATGTACATTTATATAAAAAATACAGTAAAGCCATCACATTTTACGAGGGGAGGGCGCACGATAAATTTTTACGTCGAAGCTTCCAGCAGCCAGAGATGAAAAGCGTCTTCAGGAAAATCACTGCCATGGAGACAGGTTTGCATCCTGCCGTATCAGGCGGCTCGTTTGTATTTTTAAGGCATCTCATTAGAGCGTTAAATGATCTGTAAAAGGTAAAACAGCATTTTTCTCAGTGGCTCTGGTGATGGCCGGGCTTTGAGCCCCCACGGAGCAGGGGGGTGGTGGGCACGTGGTCCATTGAGCCCACTGAGGTTGTGCCCCCAGCCCCATCGCCAGCCTGTCCCCAGAGCCGGGTGAGAGTGCTCATTCGTTCATGCTGGCAGACGCCCTCCTAAAATCCCCAATAAATCCGACTTTCTCTCTGTTAACCAGAATTATCGTCTACAAAAATCTGCGTGCACCTCCTCCAGAATTTACCCCAAACTGGAGCCGTGTGTTCACATCCGCGCGCCTCGGCTGAGCAGGGGCCGGGCTCCTCCAGCCAGCTCGGCCCTGGCTTGGCGCTGGCTCGGAAGCGCTGCCAGTGCTGCATCCCTGCGGGCAGTGTCCAGCCCTCGGGACTGGGAAATCCTGCTCCTGGCTGCAGCTCCTGCGCTCCCCCGGCCCTGCTGGCCCCGCTTCCCTCGCCGCCAGCCCGTGGCTCCCCCCCGGCAGCGTCTGCTCGTCCATCTGCGAGGCTCCGCCACGGGCTCCGAGCCGCCCTTGTGCTCCAGCTCCTGCTCTTCCCTCCCGAATCCCACACCATGGCGCTGTGAGGTGATGCAATCCTGCAAATCAATGATTTTTAGAGACGACCCAGCATCCACGATCAGAAATTCTTACATTGTTCTAAGGTCAGAAATAAAAGCTGCACCTGAAGTTGTGGAAGTGTTCCAGTGCAGCAGCTCGGGTTTCAAACTGCTGCAGAGCTGGTGAGGAGGGTCCCAGCTTTTACAAGCATGAGGGAAGAAATAATATGATCAGGACACAGAGAGATGAGTGATTTTGCAGACATTTGTCCCTTCCCTTGGCGGCGTTTCAAGGACATGTGGCACCACCTGGACGGGAGCAGCTCAGCAAGTGCAGCCGCTTTGGGGAGGAGCTGGGGGACCTTCTCTGGGACGATGGGGCTGTGCCTACAGCAGAGATCACCCTTGGAGCAAGGAAAGCCTTTGCAATGAGCCCCAGAAGCTCCCGTGCATCCCAGTCCAGAGCTGCTCCATCCCCAGCAACCTGGGGCCGCTGGCAGGAACTAGCAGGGCTGGGCCAGGAGAGGGATGGGAAGGGAGCGGCCTGCAGAGCTCAGTGATGGCTCTGTCATCCTGCCCAGCTCCCAGCAGCATGAGGGAAATTCCCTGGAAGCTTCCAATCCCTTCTTTCCTCAGAAGAGTGGGTTTCACCAGTGAGGAGCTCTGGGTGTATCTAATGGGACCCTCCTGAACCCAGCCTAGGCTGGCCGTAAAATAAAGGTGTGCTTTTTTTCACATACATTATCTTTTTAAAAAAATTAGTAATTCACAAATAATCATCCTCACCCCTGCACAAGGACTTGTAGAATTTCTGAAGTGCTCAATATTTTTTATTAAGTGTTTCTAACCTCT
>WBMY01011566.1:442338-454682 GCA_013397315.1 Donacobius atricapilla | reverse complement strand
TTCTTTCTTTTTTTTTTTCTTTTCTTTTTTTTTTTTTTTAATTTCACTACATTCATCAGTCCACAATTCTAAAATATTGGGGGTGGTAGTGCTGCAGTGGTGCTCCAGAAAGAGAAATTTGCCCTGAGCAGCACCTGGCTGTGCCCAACTGGGCTCCATCACTTGGATCTTTGCTTTTCCAACAGGGAAAGGAGCAGTGCTGCTGCTGAAGTGCTGAGTGAGGAAGCCCAGGAGCTGGTAAAAAGGGCAGGATCACTGGCTATGTGGCTTAGATCCTATATTTTTCCAGTGGCTTTTGCTCCAGGCCCCATGGCCCTCAGCCAGGCCGGGAGCAGCCTTTGCCCTCAGAAGCGTGGTTGATGCTGCCCGTTGCAAACACCATTAACCAGAATTTTAGCCTCTCAATTAAAAAGGAGGAGGAGGCTGGGAAAGGAAACCTCAATTAAGTGAGGTGAAAGTTAGAACATCAAGAAAAGCTTTTAATTGAAGTGCAGACCTGCAGGGAAATGCAAGGTCACTTGTTTGGCAGCCTTACAGATGGTGGGAATGTCACACTTTGAAAAAAGGAGACGGAAATTGGGAGCTGGGGTGGTCAGGAGCTTTGAAGAAGTAGGACATGTACAGAGGGATGAGAGGGGAGGGAGAAGCGCTGCTGCCTGTGGCTGACACAGCCTGGCTCCCAGGGCTGGCCCAACCCTGGCACCTCCATTCCTCTGGGCACAGCAACATTCCTCGGAGCCTCTCACCCCAGCCAGCACCCAGGGAAGCCCCACGTACCCCTCTGGGTGTGAGCAGCTCCCCAGGCTATGGGAAGGCTTCCCCTTTAAATCTAAAGATTAGGGGGAAATGCAGTTTCCTGTTAATCACATCCCATGTGGCAGCCCCAGTCAGTCTGTTGTGCCTGCCTGGATGCTGCCTTGGCAGCAGGGACCCGAGGGAGCAGGACCCTGCAGCTCTTCTCTTCCCTATTTTCATTTGACTTTCTTAATTTCTTCTCTTTCCTCTCCTTTTCCCCAGTTCTAGCTGCATTTTGTTGCTGCCCTGTCGTGTCCCTGGGAGATGTCCCGAGTGAAAGGACACATCCAGCAGTGATGTTTTCCACAGAAATATCTTTCCTGTCTTTAGTTTATGACCAGAAGGAACAATCAAAGGAAGCTTTGAGTCCCCCTTCCAGATCCTGAGAGAAACCACCCCAAAAGCTCCTTCCCTTTACAGATGGTGGGAATAACTTTGCTGGATTTTGGCGAGTTCAGATTTTTGCTCACAAGGTTTCACCTCAAATCATTCCTGGTTGGCTCTCAGCTTTCACTCCCTGACATCCCGGATCCCTGACTGCTGCTCCCAGGAGATGTCACCCTCTGCAGGAGGAGAGCACCTCAAGGAATGTGAGCTATGGCTCAAGCCCAGCTTAATCAGTCTCGAGAACATAAATACTCCCAGAGGAAAGAGTTATGGCCGTGCAGATCCTGCAGCTCTGGAGCTTCCCTGAGGTTTTATCTCAGCTCTGAATTAGTGGGAAGCATCAGCTGCCACTCTAGCGAGAATGATGCTTCTCTGCAGGGCACCTCGCCACATGGAGCTGGAAACCTTGGAGCTGCTGGAATGGAGAGGGATGTTCCCTTTGGCCGTGCTGATGCCCAGGGCTGAGTTCTCAATCATATCCTGGAGAACTGGTCTGCAGGCAGGAGTGTAAGGAAACCAGGATGTTACACCAATCTGAGCAGCACGAGATCAGAAGAGAATTGGTAAGAGAAACACTGAAATGATAGAAATCTCAGGGCAGACTGGTCGCCAATCCAATGCCACATTAGTGGCAAGTCAAATTTTAAGTCATCTTTTCCCCTAAAAATCATTTCTAGGTTTCATGCTCATCACATCAAAGGAACAAACTCCAGATCTGACCCAGAACTAACCAGTCTGGCCCAGATCTCCAGCTCTGGCCAGCACACACAGTGAGATGCTGAGGAACAGCCTCCTCCTCCCTTTGGGGACTTATCAATAACAATGATTCAGTGAGTAGATAGAAACAAGGAATAAACTCGAGAAACTTCAGCACTTGTTGGCTGATCACAGGGAAAATGAAGAGAAAGAACTCAGTGCCTGAATTATTTGTGAAGAGTTAATTACGCTGGAAAAGGATGATGGAAGATAGAACAGCAGTCAAAATTCTCTGCCTATTCCCACCTACGCAGTTTTCTCAGATCCACTAAAAATTAATGTGGAGTTCAGTATCAGACCCTCTCAAGTGCTAGGTGAGTCTGAGCCCGAGCATTTTTTGATTTACTACTCTGCCCAGTAGTACTGTGCCTTGATTTTTTGGATGTCTCTAAGATATAAATAAGGTGGGAAGTGAAAGGCTCTGATAACCCAACCCCTGCTTCTGCAGGGGAGGTGACAGCCCTCCCTGGATGACCCTGAACACTGCAAGATAGGACAGGGCTTTAACCTTGTTAGACCAGCCTAGAAATAATGTGGGCATAGAAAATCAGAAAGCAAAGGGCAAAGCCTAGGAGGTGCTGGGAGGAGAAGATGAGGCACAAAGGCCACAAGCTGAGAGCTCCTGGTGAAATTTGGGGCTGGGAGATGTGAGGCAAAGTGGAGCGTCTCCCACCAGGGCTGAGCTTGGTGACCCTCGCCCAGCCCTGGGCAGGTCTGTCCATGTTCAGCCCCTTGGGACTGGCACTGGGGCAAGGCTCTTCCCAGGTACCTGCAGGATTTACACAGCTCTAATTTTCCACCCCACTAAAAACTGAAGATCTCCTGGGAAAGCTGTTTTCTCATGAGACTTCCCACGGAATCCTGCACATCCCAGGGGGTTGCAGAGAACCGAGCAAGCTCCGGGGTGTGTAGGCTCAGCTAAATCCAGAAGCACATGGGGTATTCCCCATGGGAAGTGCATTACCTGCTCCTGTGCACAGCAGCTACAGTTGGAGCAGTGATGAAAACCCTGCTGGGATCAGCAAACCTTTAATTAATGTCAATTTTGCAGAAAATAGTGGATGTCCAAAATGACTCTGTGACGAATTGAGGCACGCTCTTGCACTCTGTTTTCTTTAATCATATGCATTGGGATTTATGGAGACATCCAGGCTGTTTTCTGAGCTTTAGGAGACTCATTTTATTACAAATCCATGGATTTTTATGCATTTGGTAATGGATTTCTGATGGAATTTTGAAACTGGAGAGAAGCCACTAGCGAGGACTCTTTGGGGCATTGCTAAAGAAGGAAAAAAAAATGGAGAGGGAAAAACTTAATGAAAATATATATTTGTATAAACAATCAATGAAGATCGTGTTTGTGTGTTAAACAACCACCTTGAAATTGGCCTGTCTCAAAGGACTGAGCAATTGCAGACTACCTTAGCATGAATGATTTATGACATTCATGAACTTGGCAACTACATCAGTTTTCCTAAACCTGGCAGCAAACACTACCTGCATATTAAGTGAAGATTTATGATTTATAAAACTCACCTCATTATGCAGAGGAACACGAATTGTCTTATGTGTGCAGTCTATAACTCCTGGGACAGATGAAAAGGCAGCTATGACACACAATTTATGTGTTCTTGCTGCTGAGGTGGTGAGGAAAAAACAGGGAGAATAACTCGGGCTTTGAGCTGGGTGCCTTCTAAGCTGTCCATGTCCCTCTCCCTCCCCCCAGGATGATGCTGTGGCTAAAATTGCCTGTTCTCTTGGAGAAATTAAAAAAAAAAAATCCCTTGCAAAGATTAATGGTGGAGGTCATTGGTCATTTGAATCAATACTCGAAACGATGCCCTCTCTCCAAAAAACACCAGGATTGGAAGCATCTGATGGTCCTCCATGGAAATCACACACTCGGTGCTGAGCTCACCGCTCGTATTTTTCCCCACTTTGTCCTTTCCTGATCCTCCTCACCCAAGGACACAGGTTCCTGGATTGAAGGAGAGGAGAGTTTTGGTCTGGAAGAGGCCAGGCTGTGGCTCAGGTTAGAGGTGGAGCTCATGGCCCCCAGCAAGGAGTGAAGCATCCACGTGAGCCCTGGGTACAGCTGGATTCCCTCACTGCAGGTCAGGGGAGAATTTGAAAGGCTGCAAATCACTCAGGGCTGATGGACTGAAAAATGAGTGACATGATCCAAAGAGAAAACACCCCAGGGCAGAATTCACCCCAATCCACTGCATGAGTTTGAGTGAATCGTGGTTTGTGTGTCCTTGTTTCTTCATTTGCTCTAACAATACACCCAGACAGCAGATGCTGGTGCAGTTGGATGGGCAGTGCTTTGAGGGGCTCTCAGGGGGACCTGGCAACTCTCTGGAGAGTGCTGAGAGCAGGAAAATCCTAGCCCAGGGCTTCCCCTGCGTGCCTAGGGCACCAGAGGACACAGACACCTCCTCTTTGGCTGGCTTGACTGAGGCTCCCACAGGCTGGACAGGGGTGTCTGTGCTGTGCCCAGGCTCATGGAGGGGCTGGGCCCCCACAGAGACATCACTGCTTGGGGCCAAGGTGCCCCACCAACCCCAAGCTGCTCCTGGACCTGGCTGGGTGTCAGGCAGGACAACGGGTGTAGCAGGGCCACCAGGCTGTCACCCAGCAGGGCCACCAGGCTGTCACCCAGCTGGGCTATCAGGCTGTCACCCAGCAGGGCCACCAGGCTGTCACCCAGCAGGGCTATCAGGCTGTCACCCAGCAGGGCCACCAGGCTGTCACCCAGCAGGGCTATCAGGCTGTCACCCAGCAGGGCCACCAGGCTGTCACCCAGCAGGGCAGCCTCATGTGGGGGCTGTCCCTGCCAGGCAGCTCCTTCCCCACAGCCTCACCAGGGCCAGCTCCTGCTGAAGGAGGGGAGAGGCCTGGGAGCAGTATTTCAGACAGCCCCTGAGCTGTCCCTCAGCCCGGCAGCCACTTGCCAATGACACCCAGGGGCTTCGGCTTCTCCTGAAGGAGAAAAACATGTGTGAGGCCATTGGGTCTGTAATTGGCTGCAGCTCTATTTAAATCAATTAAAAGCTGCCTCCATGCCTGCTCTGGCTCCTTGTGACCACCCTGGGTTGCCTTTTGCAGTGCAGGGAACTGCCTTGGGGAAGGGATATTCCAGCAATCCCTGTCCAGCAAAGCATCCCCTGCCCCCAGCTTAGAAGGGACTGCAGGAGCTCCTGGAATTCAAGATGTGGAGGTCTTGGATGTGTCCTTATTCAGCAATTAAGGGGTTGGCTGGTGCCAAATGTGTTTGTGCTGTGCCTTTGTCAAGCCAGAAAGCTCAGCAGGGGTGAGCAACTGAGGCTGGAGGCAGTCAGGATGTTTCTCTTGCTGCTGTTTGGGGGGACACAATTCATTGTTTATTTTCTGCAGTAAAAACCTGCACTGAGGCTCTTCAAAATATATGTTGGTGCTACTGGAGAGGAGGGAGTTAGGAACGTGAATGATTTTGTTTTCCTCCCTCATTGTGTTATTGCCAAGGTAGCAGAGAAGGAGAATTTCTTCTGTCTGAGCACAAATCAGGCATTCTTCTCCTTCAAATGTTACCCTTTAGTTTGTACCTGTCTCATGAGGCTGATACCAAAATGAAATTATTGTTACTGTACGTATTGAATAAATCACAGGCTCTGCCTGGGCCACATGTGTTGGCAACAGCTGATCCAACAGGAGCTCCTGGCCTCTGTCTCCTGGCTCTGTGTTCAGACAGCCAGCACAAAGCAAAGAGTGTTTGCAGAGTAGCTGATGAGGCTCCTGGGCTCTGAGGTTTCCAGAGGGAAGGACAGGTACTGAAGAATAACAAAAGGAAGAGCAGGTATGGATCAATGGAGTGGTTCCTATTGTTTCCAGAACAAAAAGCTGTGCTCTTCTTCTGAAGACAAAGATGCTGCCTGGGAAATTTTGCATCCTCTGAGCTGTGTTGGGAATGAAAAGTGCTGGTTCTTGCTTGTGCAAGAACCTCAGAGAGCAGCTGAAACTAGTACAGGTGAGAGGACAGCAGGAATGGGCACCGTGAGAAGCTGGCTCAGAGGGGAGGGTGTGGGGGCACAGTGACACACTCCTGTGATGGCCTGGAAGAGGGAGCACAGAGCACTCAGAGTTCCCACAGCTGTGAATTTGGTGATTCTGCAAATACCAGGATGGGACGACAGGAGACCCAGCAGGGAGGGAGAGATTTGTGCAGCAGTGGCATGGGATCCTTCCAAAGCCACTTGACAAGGGAAAGTTTGGGAAGCAGGAAATGGGAGATGTGTGGGGCTTGTGCTGGGGGGCTGCAGGGTACATGGGAGAGTGGATGAGCCTACTCTGAGACTCCAGGCCAGAGCCGAGGTCTGGGCTGTGCTGGAAAAGCCCTCCATGGGCCAGGGAAAGTGGGTCCAGCCCAGGCCAGCAAGGAGCAGAGAGAGATTTGTGCCAATGCACAACCCTTCGACAGAGGGGTCCCCAGGGCCTTCGCCTGCCTGCAAGGCTGGGTCCTGTCAGTCTTCCCACTGTGGCACAGCTTGGTCACCTTCAAACCAGCCTGTCCCCTTGACAGGGCTGGGACTAGCCTTCAGAGCCTTCCCAAAACCACTGGCTTTGTACCTCAGCTGCTTCAGATCAAGGTAAAAAAATCTGCAGAGTGCAGCACGTGGAAATTTTCATTTGAACTGTGCTAATTGCCCTCATTATTATGGTTCCTGGAGGCACCTTGGGTCCTGTTAAGGCAGCTGCAGTTGTGGAGGGGTGGTTTGTCCTCCCTCTGGTCTCCTGCATCCTTGCTGAGTGACAGAGCTCTGCCACTCGACCTGTAGGAAGGTCTACTGAGCTGCTGGCAGGCACAGGCAGCCTCCCAGCTTCCTTCTTGCTGCCTTGCTGCCTCAGGGTTGCTTTCTGATTTATGCTGTGATGTTCTCCAGGCTGATGTTTGTTGCCAGCCCTACTGGGATCATGGAGGTGAAACCAGGGAAGCCTGGAAAGATGCTGGAGGGTGACCAGCTCTGTGCTGAATGCCCACCCCAAGTCCTCATGTTCCTGCTGAGGCTCCCCTGAGATGATTACTTAGCCAAGGATTTGACTGATCCTTCACTGGGCCATTGGAGAAATCAAATACCTGAGTCAAACACCTGCATCCCACCCCCACAATGGTTTTATTTCTGCCCTCTGTCCCTTCCCATTGCTGCTGTCCTTTGCAGGCCCTCGCCCCCAGCCAGCCCTCACTAAGCCTGGAGGATAACCCTGCATGCCAAGGCTGCTCTCCCCTCCTGCACACAGAGCGTGTGGGGTGGTGTGATTCAGCCTGACTCAGGGTGCAGCCTGATGTCGTGCTGTGCTTGATCCATCACTGCTTTTCCCATTTCCTTCCACCCAGCGAGCAGGAAAGCAACTGAAGTGCGGCTGTTTTGGCAGCTGCCTAGACGAGCCTTTTCACACCCAGTAACCTGAAGCTAGGCCAGCATCACTCAGGGTAACTTCAGTGCATCTGGGGCCAGAGAGCAGGAGTGGCCCTCAAATCCATGCCCATGGGGAACAAGGAAGGTGGAGGAGTTAATGTGGAACTCCCCATAGGCCTAGAAGCACTGCCAGCAGCCCTGGCTTGCATTGGCACTGCCAGATGCCTCTGATGTGCTGCTTACATAGAAAACCAGGGGTAACTCCTTGAATTTTTGTCATTTCCAGTGACATCCTTCTGAAAGAGATGCCTGCAGGGTTGACCAATGCACCCAGTGGTTGGAGGCTTTGTAGGGATGCAGTTACTGCCCTGCTCTGCTCCTAGAAATGCTCTGCTGCTGATCCCTGTGGGAGCAGGGACGGGACATCCATGTGGAGCTCAGCCTTTGCACCTGCCCAGGGCTGCCACGCGGCAAGAGCAGCCTCTCCTTGCAGTGTTTCAAAGCAGTCTTGTGTCTGGCAGCAGTTCATGGGCAGGAAATTACTTGGGTTGCCACAGGGCCGTGCCTGTGTCTCTGCGCCCGTGTCGCCGTGCTTGGGCCATGCTCAAGGCAGGGGCTGCCTGGTCCTGGCTGTGGATTGTCCAAGAGGGATGACATCGCCTCGCCCTGCAGTCCCCTCCCTGCCAGATTGCCCCTTTGCCCAGGAAGGCTCAAGGGCAGGGAAGTGCAGGCCAGCAGCTGACCCTGCCCACCACAGGGCTGCCTCTGGGTCCCCTGAAGGCAGCGAGTGGCAGCTCTGGGGCTCTTGCAGGGGGGCTGGGGCTGTGACCCCCACTGCCACCAAGGGCTATGTCCGTGGGCTTTGCCAGCACTGTGGGCTGTGCAGCGCAGTTTGGGGAGCAGAGGGGACACAAGGCAGGCCCCTCCTGAGGGACCAGTGTGTGTGGGAAGAGGGGGCATGTTGCAATAGAAATCCCCCTGGGCCAAGTCCATACAGGCCCAGCAGTGCTCAGAAATGTGAGGACTCAATTAGAACCTTCAGAGAAACTAAGATATAGAAATCCACACAGACATGAGGTAGAAATGCAAGTTTAGTGTTTCAATCAGTAAAGATTTTTGAAGTGCCTTAAACAAAGAAGAGCCTACATCAGTTAGTAAGGGAAGCTCTAAAGCCTAGTTAAAGTTCAAGCAGCATTGCCTTTTGCAAAGTCAGTTAAATTCCAGTCATCATAAAAACCATGTAGGCTTGCTAAACATTCCTAGATACAACAGAAAGAGCTATATGTGTAGAATCTGTGCAAGAATTATGAATATCATTGCACATCAGTCTTAGCTTAGGATAAGACCAGCGAGGATGTAGAAAATTGGTGTTTTAACCTGATTGGCCATAAATAGAACAAAATGCACTCATTTGAGAAAGCAAGGAGGCTCACAATACATCGTTAATGCCATTGGTGTTGCTATTGCTGCAACTGCTACTGATGAGATGCTGACGGGACACACACTGCGGGTGCTGTTGCCGATGCTGTTGCTGCTTCTGCTTGGGACTTGGAGACTTTACATTAGAAGGCTTCCTGCACACTGGTGCACATTCTGATAACTTTGCCTTCATGAGACTGATTTAGCCCTGCAATAAAGGACTTTACTTCTACAACTACCCATCACCATAGTCTTCAATGAAGACGCCTTGAAAACTTGACAGGGGCAGAGTGCAGGGGCACAGGACACTGCCAGTGGGGCAGCTGAAAGCGACACCTGAGGGAAGCCTGAAGCCCAAAGAGAGCATAGGAACTTGTTGCACTTGAGGCGTGGAGGCTGAAGGTGTGTGCGGGCCGTTTGCTGGGGCCTCAGAGGGACCTGGAACATGGGCACGCGCAGCAGTGAGGAGCAAAGGAACAACCCAGACCTCCTTATGCATCTGAAAAACATTTGCCTGTTGCTCCGTGGGCAGCTGTGCGAGCCGCGCATATCACAGCCAGGGGCTCAGCGGGGATGGGAGCAGCTCACACAGCTGCCCTGCTCCCTCGAGGGGAAGGACAGCAGAGCTCCCGGAGCCACTTCCCAGGGGGAGTGCGCTTTCATCTCTGCCTTGCCATGGCTTGGGAGTTGCCAGTGCCCGGAACGAAGCTGTCACTCTCCCGGTGCGTGGCTCGGAGCAGGCTGGGAGCAGCGCTAGCACGGCCGGCTGCTGCCCCTGCCTGGTGACAGGAGAGGCTGGCACGGGCAGCTTCTTGCCAGACTGCTGGTGGCCCATGCAGGACTCGGGTTTTCATCAGCACAGAGACCCAAGGGATGGGGTCAGGCTGTTGTGAGCCACGGGCATCATCACTGCAGTGACCCTGCAGCAGCACTAATCCTGCCCAGTGTCAGCAGCTGGGACTGACTGGCCGGACATGGATCCTGACCCTGCGGAATGAGCCGGCTCAGGCAGGGCCAGTCCTGGAACTGGGATTAGAATTCTGGTGTCCCTAGCGTTGGGCCCTGGAAGTGTTGGGGCATGTCCAGAGGAGGCCAGCAGATTGCTAAGGGGGGAAGCTCTCCTGTGGAGACAGGTGGAGAGAGTTGGAGCTGCTGAGCCTGGAGAAGGTTGTGGGGAGACCTCCCAGTGCCTTGCAGTGTGTGCCAGGAGCTCCAAGGGAGCTGAAGAGGCATTCTGCATCAGCAACTGTAGTGAGAGGATAAGGGGCTGGAGCTGGCAGCCCGGTCAGAACTGCCTGGGCATGGGGAACTCTGGCTGCCTTTGTGTCTGCAGGATCGTTGGAGGCACAGAGCAGAGGCTGTTCCCAGCTGGCACTGCCACAGGGTCCTGGGAGCCATGGGGTGGGCACTGGTGGCACCAGGCCTCTTCCTGATGTGCCCCTTGCTGCTGGGAGTGCTTCAGCGCCGTGGGCTGAGCTCCCATTTTCACTGCCAAGCCTTTCCTGGCTGTGAGCACCCTGAGGCAGGCAGGGCCGGGAGGGCACAAATGGGGTGACAGTGGCGTGAGGCTGGGCTGTGATGTCCCCTGGTGTCATGGCCCCACAGCCACCAGTGCAGTCGCGATGGCACGTGTCGGAGCCATGAGCGACGTCAGTGTCCTGCTGGTGGCACTTGCCCTCCTGCTGCCCACTGTATCTGTCTAGGGGGCCACTGGCCACGGGCACCACAGGGGTGGCAGGCCAGGCCTCAAAAGCTGCACAAGCACCCCGGGCTCCAGGCCAGGGGCCCATGGAGGAGCCCGGGAGCCCCTGTGGCTGCAGGGCCTTCATGCCCGGCATGACCCCTTGGAAGCGTCTGCATGCTGCTGCCAGTTCCCCCCGCGGCCCCTGCAGCTGCGGCCCCTGTGGGAGCATGGCCAAGGAGTGGCAGGGCCTGATGCTGCTGCTCTGGGCTCCGTGTGGCACACTGGCTCTGCTCCATTCCCGCCTGTGGCAGGTGCTGTGGGCACAGCTGCAGCAGCTGGGCAGGTGAGGCCACCTGCCGTGCTGTGACTCATCCCACTGCTCCAGGCGCCTCTGTCCCTCCAAGCAGCTGCTCCCACCCAGAACGGCTGTCACTGGGACAGCCTGCAGCCCTTTGAGGAGATTGCCTTGGACACCCAGCATCCCTTTGAGAAGCTCAGGCTGTCAGAGATCCAGCATTCCAGGAGCCTCCAGCACCTCTGACGGACTGCAACCCTGCAAGACCCGCCCTGCTGTTCACCGCCTCCCTCTCTCTGAGGGCCCCCTCAGCACTGAGACGCCACAGCCCTCTGAGCACCTTGCCAGAGCGTCCATTTCTGCTGAGGGCCCCTAGCCCTTCAAGATCCTGCACCTGCCAAGACCCATCCATCACTCCCAGTTTCTGCCTCCCTCCCAGAGGGTCGCTCCTGGAGGCCTTGATCCCTCCCGGCCTCTCAGGAAGCCCTTGCGCCTTGTGGACACCGAGGAAGCCCTGGACAGCTCTTCCTGCTCCCTTCAAGATCAACAACATCCCATGGACATCGACTGCACCGGCGCATCTCAGAGCATTGACACAGCCAGGGAAAGCCGGGTAGCAGCAAGGGGAGCCCAGTTGGAGCCACAGTAGCACTGCCAGGTGCAGGTGGCAGAGCCTAAAGTGTCCTGCAGCCAGCAGTGTCCACTGCACGGCTCCCAGGACGCTGTGCCTGAGCCAGCCGGGGACAGCCCCCGCTCGGTGGCACAGATCATGGAAGTTCTGTGGTCTCCAGGAGGCTCGCCCGAGACAGGCCCTGCAGCCCAGGCGGGTGGTCACAGTCATAGGAGAGCCCTTCTGGGAGCGGTGTTAAATACATTAGGATTCCCCCCCAAAAAATCCATTGTCTGAGTGTTCCTGCTGGGAGAGGGCTCCTTTCTTCCCTGGAACTGGCTCAGTGCTGCCTTCGGCTTGAGGCTGGCAACGCTGTGGAATTCTGAACTCCTTGACTCGGTTTCAAGTCCTGTTTCCTCTGGGGCTGAGCAAGTATCAGTTGCAACCCTCACAGGTATTTTTTGGAAGTGCACCCGGTCGCAGTGCCGTTTCCCATTCTCCTGAGAGCGGTAGGACAGTGGGTGGCAGAGTTGTCGGAGCTGAGGCTGGAGGTTTCTGTGCCGGGTGTGCACTGACCGCCCAAGCTCGGCGACCCCGCCGCGCTGCGGGTCCGGAGTGGAACGGCGCACGCGCGGCAGGGGGCGGGGCAGCCCCCGGGCCTCGGTTCCTCGGCCTGCGGCGCGCTCTGCGCATGCGCAATACGCGGCCTGACGCAAGGCCGCTGCAATCACCGTGCGCTTTATCCTGTCCGACCTTGAGTTCTCAGCCTCCTGAGGGCCTGAGCTGTTTGCACTGCGCCGGTGTGCGCTGCCGCGGTTCGGTGCCTGTGTCTCGCCCCAGCGGTCGCCTGCCGGTACGGCGAGCTGTGTGTCGGGATTCGGGAAGCCAGCGTGCAGCTGCGCCGCCCGTGCCGGAGTCTGTGCGGGGCGCCGAAAGCGAGCAGCGGGGTCAGGCAGTATTGGGACAGCCTGCGGCGGGGGTCCTTCTGTGCGGCTCGGCCCCCCC
>WBMY01011566.1:419724-441226 GCA_013397315.1 Donacobius atricapilla | reverse complement strand
GGGGGGCTATTATGTCAGTCTGAGTCTTGCTGAAGTTCTTCATTCCTTTGCAGTTAAGTTTTTAAAGAGGGTAGTTTATTCCGTAGTAGGACAGTGTTGCTTCAGATATTGTATGCCTCTGAAAGCCTTGGTTTGAAGACCTCTTGATGTTTTAAACGAAATTCTCAGTGTGTCTCTGTTTTACAGACATTTTGGAACGGTCTCAGCCAAAATGTTCTCAGAGCAGCATCCAGCAGGAGATACGCGTAAGTGTTCCTTGGAGTGGTCGTGTTTGGCTGTTGGTGTTTATATTTATTCCTGATACCAGAACTGATTATTTGAGCCAGGGATTGGGTAACAAGAGCCAAACCAGCAGAATAAAACTGGAACCTCTGCCTGTAACTTTTCTAAGGCTGTTTGTTTATTTCTTGTTTCTCTCCAGGGTAGCTTTGAGAATTGCTGTTCCCTGCTGCTTCCCACATCAGCAGTGCCCACAAAACTTGGATTTTGCTGAGATTTGTTTGGTTAAAATCAACCAAACAAAAAGTAATCCAAACACTGATGGAACAAATTGTTTTACATTGACATGATATGAGTGATGCCTGGATCCATTCCCCTGCAGATGAAGTTCTTTCAAACATGCATTTGAATCACTCATTTTCCTTGCTGCAGGATAGTGGGAGAGGGGAGCAGTTGCTTGTGTAACTTACTCAGATGTTTGTGGCTGATGCTGATTCAGGCCCTGGGCTGGGAAATCTGTTTGTGTTGGGAAAGCTGGGTCTGTCTGGTACAGCTGAATGTTCCAAGCTCACTGCTTTGTTACTGGAACCAGAGTTAGAGCCCCTGGCAGCTTGGGCACAGAGAAGGTGGCATTCCTGGAAATAAACACAGTCCTGCTCTGCCGCAGAACACCTTCTCCATTCCAGAACATGGCTTTGTTTATCAGCAAAGCTGTGCTTGAGGAGTTCTCTGAGCCTCAGAACGGGTAATGCACTCTTCCCAGGGAGAAGGAAGGGGTTCAAATTTGTCTTATATGAGAACCACTCCCATTTTTCAGGATTAAATTCACCTGTTGCTCCTGAGGATCAGGAAGGTGGTTTGCTTTGGCTCTGGCCCAGAGCACCCTGCATGAGCCAAGTGATTTATGACTGTGGATTCTTCTCCCCATGCTAAGCAATGATCAATAAACAAATACAGCTTATTAGTTTTTTAACTCCGGGTGAATGTTTTCAAACAAGTTTGAGCATCAGGGTTGCCCAGACCAGCTGTGGCTGCCACTGTATCTTTGGAAGTGTTCAAGACCAGGTTGGGCGCTGGGACTTGGAGCAGCCTGGCACAGTGGAAGGTGTCCCTGCCATGGCACTGGATGGGCTTTGAGGTCCCTTCCAGCCCAAACCAGTCGGGAATTCTGTGATCAAAAGTAACCCAAAACAACTCCTGTAGGGACAGAGTTAGTGATGACTTTCTTTTATACCAGACTCTTAAAGTTGTTGAGAAGATATGAATATATATATGCAATAAAGTTATTCTGGGGAAGAATAATATTTTATATGCTTATTTTAACGAGCAAAGGTTTACATGTAAGTGGGCTGGTTCAGAACAGAGGCAGAAGCTTAAATTGTAGCGTAGAAGTCAGAGAACGCCTTAGGTCAGGATACAGTCTGGATTTGCTTCAACATCTTGAGGAAAATCACTTTGTCCTGTCCTTGGGACTGAACAGTTTTTGTTATGTAATTATTTTCCTTTAATGGTAATTTTATTTCCCCTTATGTGCTCTCCAGCTCCGAAGCAATCAAAGGTGCTGTTATTGGGATTGACCTGGGCACCACCAACTCCTGCGTGGCTGTTATGGAAGGGAAGCAAGCGAAGGTGAGTAAAACAGGAGTGCTGTGCATGGGGTGTCCCCGAGGCGAGTGTGTGGCTGTCACGCTTCCCTCTGTTCCAGGTGCTGGAGAACGCGGAGGGCGCGCGGACCACGCCATCGGTGGTGGCGTTCACGGCTGAGGGCGAGCGCCTGGTGGGGATGCCGGCCAAGCGCCAGGCCGTCACCAACCCCCACAACACCTTCTACGCCACCAAGCGCCTCATTGGCCGCCGCTTCGACGACTCCGAAGTGAAGAAGGACATGTGAGTGAGGGGACAGCGCCGCTGCCAGCCCGGGACAGCAAACACCGCGGGGGTAGCACGGCCTGCTCTGGGGGAAGTTGTGCCCTCAGCTCTTGAGGTTGCGGTGCTGCTGTCTGAGGGCCAGGCTGTGTTTAGCTGCATTCACTGCTGGTCACATTAAGGCTTCCAGAGAAGAAAAAAAAAGCTTGTTGGTGCTTGGAGTGCAGACTTTTTTAAGTCTTGAGGGTGTTTGCAATAGAAGCTGTGTGGTCGTACCTCAGGCCTATGATTAAATGAGGTGTCTGATTAAAGCAGCAGAGAACAATGCAATCTGTAAGCTCTCTGCAGGGCTGGTGCATGGGCATGGGTCCTGTCTGTGCATTTGATTACTTAATTCTCTTTTATTGAGACCTTAAATAGGGTGTAATACATATTTTTCTCACTTGTCTGGAACACTTAAAAAATTAGTATATGTATGTTACTTGTCGCGTATAAGTGTTGGCAACAGCAGTCTAACTTCTGGGACTCTGGATCTGGGGCTGCTGCTAGTGAGTTCAGTATTCTTTGTTTAGAACTTACACATGTTCATCTGCTGATACTGGTGATAACGGGTTTGTACTGCTGCAGAAACTGAGTGCAAAATCTCGTGGTTTTCAGTAAGAACGTCCCGTTTAAGATTGTCCGTGCCTCCAACGGGGACGCCTGGGTGGAGGCTCATGGGAAGCTCTATTCCCCCAGCCAGATCGGTGCCTTTGTCCTCATGAAGATGAAGGAGACTGCAGGTTGGTACAGCTTGCTCTTTGCTGTCTCTGTGCTTTGTATGTGGAAGTGCTGCAGCCAGAATGGCGCTTTTGTGTTACCAAACCCTTGCAGAGCAGGGCTGTGGATGAGGGAAGGGAACAGAGTGGACTCCTAGGAAGCCTTAAGGAATATCAGTGCCTACCTCAATCTTGGATCTTTGGCAAAATTTCAGTTCTTTACTTAAAAGATACTCGTACCAGAATTGGTTGCTGATTGAGTTGATTCTGATTTTAATTGAATTCACACTCACTCAGAAGGGGGAGCTCCATTTCCTTGGAAGCTGCAGTCCTTGTGCCTCCCTGGCTGCAGCTGAGCACAGGCTGGGGCAGCCAGGCTTGGAGTGGCTTTGTTCGTCATCAGCTGCTGGGTATGCGGCATGCAGGGAGACAGGGAGTGTTCAAGGGACTTCGTTGTTGGGCCCTAATAGCTAATTAGCCAGTGGTGACTTTAAATCTGTACTAGGGGAAAATACCCATTGGCCTGGTGAAATGTTCTTCTCTTTCTAAGTTCCTAAAGTGGTTTCTGGAGAAACTGAGTGTAGTACAGAGGGAACAGTCAATAGTGCCTTCTGCACCCTCACTTGTGTCCAGTGAGTGTGAGGAGGGCAGGACTGAAGCTTCATCCAGAGGTTATTTTATTTTCTGTGTTAGGTCCTGGGCACTTGCTAAAGCTCCACCTGGTAGTAAAATACAAGTATGTGGTGTGTGAGTGTCTAGAGGTGATGGATCTGACTTCCTTTGAGGGTGATGTTCCTCTGCCTTAAACAGGGATCTCCTTTCTGGAGGAGTGTTGGCTTTTGGCTTGGGTGCTGCGTGACTTCAGCTGTGGCTTTGCAGGCAGCAGAGAGCAGTGCAGTGTGTAAGCTCTGTGCAGGGCTGCTGCATAGCCATGACTCCTGTCTGTGCATCTCACTGCATTGTGCACATTTGTATTTTTTAGCAGGTCTCAATGTACATTTTATGACTTCCCTTTTTTTGAGACCTTAGAATAGGGTGTAATAAATATTTTTCTGACTTGCTGTCTCAGTTAAAAAGTTGGTGTATGTACATTGTTTTTACTAAGTGTTAGCAACAACAGATTCTATAAATGGGATGAAAATGAGTAGCTTTTAAGTGCATCATGTGTAGAGAAATGAAGTACAGCTTCAGTCTCACTGAAGCTCTCAGATAAATGCATTTCAGTGGCAGCCAGTCACTGATGGAGTTGCAGGGGTGCATTGCTGTGCTGCCAGAAGTCTAAACTTTGGTGTTTTGTGGAAGGACTGGAATTCTGCACAGCTCCTTCTGCATCTTCCCAGGAAACAGCCAGCCTGTCTTCTGTTAGTTGAGAGAAATAATTTTAAACTAGGTACTAATTTACGAGAGCATGTAGTGATGGGACAGGCAGGGCTAGGTTCAAAGTAAGAGAGAATGGTTTTAGGTTAGACTGTAGGAGGAAGTTCTTCCCCTGAGGGTGGGCAGGCCGTGGCACACAGTGCCCAGAGAAGCTGTGGCTGCCCCTGGATCCCTGGAAGTGCCCAAGGCCAGGTTGGACATTGAGGCTTGGAGCAGCCTAGGACAGTGGAGTGTCTCTGCCCGTGGTAGGGGGTGGAATGGGATGGGCTTTAAGGTTCCTTCCCACCCATTCTGTGATTCTGTGAGTGATAACTTGGTGTTCTTACAAGGGCAACTTCTGTTTTGTCTCTTTTTTTCTTCCAGAAAATTACCTGGGACACACAGCAAAGAACGCCGTGATCACAGTCCCTGCTTACTTCAATGATTCTCAGAGACAGGTACTCATCCAGCTGGGAGATTTTGGGGCTCATAAACTGCATTCAGTTTCTCTCAGCAGTCAGCTCTCTTCCCTTTCCTCCTCAGGCTACCAAAGATGCTGGGCAGATTGCTGGCTTGAACGTCCTGAGGGTGATCAATGAACCCACAGCAGCTGCACTTGCCTATGGGCTGGACAAGTCTGAAGACAAAGTGTAAGTGCCTGTGCATAACACCAGCCTTCTGAAATAAACCTGTGGGGACTTGCCTCTTCTGCTTGCTGGGAGCTCCAAGCACTGCTTGGAGTTCTGCCAAGGTGGACTCAGAGCTGTGAGGGAGAGCTCTGTAATGTCACCTCTGTTGTGTGCCAACCAACCTTGTTAAGGAGAGAGAGTTCATAACTTGCAGCTACAACTTAATTATCCAACCTGAGTGTCAATTTAATTACCTTACCCGCCAGTGGCGGGGGTGGGTGTGGCTGAGGACAGCTGGGTGATAGGCTGTCCCCAGAGGTGCTGATGGGCAGCATGCCAGCTGTGCTGGGCCATGCCAGCTGTCCATGGCTTGCAGCTTCCTGCCTGCATTCAGCCCTCCGTTGCTGTCAGGGGTGGTTACACTAGTGCAGGCTTTTGTTAGACATTATTTCTGAGGTAGTGATAATGCTGGCAAAGCCTCATATTTTGAAAAAAAACCCAAAACATTTTGTACTAATTCTGGTGTCCCTGCTCTTGTCATTGGATGTGAGAGTGTCTGGTTTTGGAGAGGCAGGAGCTGCTGTCTCTGAAAAAATGGGCAAGGTCAGGTTTTGTGCAGCACATCTTCTGGGGGCCCCTACATGGACTCTAAGTGTTCAGGGGGTATGGACACTTGGAGATTGTTCACTGCTGTAATTAGAGAGACTTTGAACTTGTGGGCAGCAGTGTGAGTTCTGTTCCTCATGTCTTGAGGAAAAGGGAGTTCTGAGCCACTCAGCTTTGTCTAGAAAGTAACATTGTCCTGCCTCTCTCCCTGCAGCATCGCAGTCTATGACCTGGGTGGTGGCACTTTTGATATCTCTGTGTTGGAAATCCAGAAGGGGGTCTTTGAGGTGAAGTCCACCAATGGTGACACTTTCTTGGGTGGAGAAGATTTTGACCAGGCTTTGCTACAGTATATTGTGAAGGAGTTCAAGAGAGAGGTAAGGTGTTCCTTGAGAGCACAGTCCTGTGTTACACTGCTTTTCAACCTCACTTTGTAGAAGAATAAGAATTCTCTTAAATTCTTAGGACTTGATTTGTCATCTCTGGCACAGCTGGAATTTAAGAGGGTTAGACACTCTTTAGCCTGGGTTCCACTTCTTGTACTTGTTTTCCTGAAGTGGAATATTCCTTTCCTGGAAGACAAAGAATAGCAGAACTTCTGCCCTTTTTCTCTCTGGTGTAGCAGGACTGTCCTGTACACAGTCTGCTTACTTTTAAAAGTAAATATCTGTGATGTAGTTGAATGTGACAGGACAGATGCAAACAAGGGTTGCTGGTGCAATGTAATTCCAATTCCTTTGCTAATTTAGTCCTATCTTCTTATTCTCTGCTACAGCAGCCTTTCCAAGCTGTAGTCTGTACCTCACTGTATGATCACTTGCAGAGCAGAGAGGGCTGGCAGATTGGGAATGCAGACTACCCCTGCCAGCAGGGAGAGAGCAGCACAGTGCACATGGCAGTCTGCTCTAGAAATAGCTTCTCAGTCAAGAGCTCTGAAAAGGTGAACTCTAGGGAAGTAACTCCTGAGCAGGTGCTGAGAGTCTGTTAACCCTGTTTTTGTCACTCAGACAGGAGTTGACCTGACTAAAGACAACATGGCCCTTCAGAGGGTGAGAGAAGCATCAGAGAAAGCCAAGTGTGAGCTTTCATCATCGGTGCAGGTACGTGCCTGGATCCAGAGCATCCACTACAACACTGAGTTCTGCACTGGTTTATTTACAAAGCTCTCTGACGCTGTTTTTTCTTCTGTGTAACCCAGTGGCATCACAGCAGGTCACTCAGCAGGGTGGGCTTTCAGAGCACAGGGAGTTGCTGGAAACTGAGTTGTTGGGTGCTGGGTTTTGCCCTTTTTCTGGCACCACATCTTCTGATCTTGCAGGAAATGTGATCTTGTTCCCAACCTGTTCTGTACTTCAGAAGTGTGATGGGCATTAGTGTTACTGGAAGCACTTACAGCTTTGTGCAAGCAGTTCCAAACCTTGGTGCTATTCATTCCACTGAAACAGCTAATTTGTGTAGTAATTCCTATACAGAATCTTGACTTACTTGCCTATAGACGAGCTGTCTGGACAATGGGCAGCAGCCACCCTCCCTCTTTCTTTTCCATCAGCTTTGTATATTAATGCAGTCAAGCGTGTCTTTTATTCATTACTGAGTAAGGAACTGGAGAAACAGCAAGTTGGGAGTGTAATAGTCCTGGCTAAGAGAAATTAAGGTCAATTATATAGTAATTGAAATGGGGACTCTGCCAAGTTCTAGGTTCTGAATAAGCATCTTTAATTTTATCTGATGGTGGTCTTTTTGCTGGCCAGTGGGGAGCTCATAGCAAGGAGCTGAGGGCAGTCACAATGGCTGCATAGTTCTGCCAGAGACATAGCAAGCTCTGTTTTATGAGCTCAAGAGCTGGCAAATGCATTTTGTTCATACCAGGAGAGACTGGATTCCTTAACTCTAGCAGTGAAGTGAAAACAGCTTGCTTTTGGTCCTGTTTTCCCCCAATACTTTTGACGGTGCTGTGTATAAAGTGAGTGCACACCTCTAGTCAGCAGCATAGCTTTAATTCTTGTGTAAACTAGAACTTAAAGCACTAATGTTTTAATTGCTTTGGATTGTAGTGTCTTCTTATGTCAGCATGACTCAGCACTTGAATCATATGATTTCACTTTAAGATTTGCTTTAAAAAGCCAGCCTGTGACAAAGAGCCATAAGAAGTGGAGATTATGGTCCCTTGCTTTAATTCACTTTGTGTTAAAAGGCAGCAGAGTAGCTGTTGAATATGAGCTGTTGGCATTTAGAGAACAGCCAGGGAGGGAAGGAAATACCTTCAGGGAGTTTGCCTGGTGTGGAATGTGAGTCAGTTGGCAGAATCTTTGGAACTTTGCAGATGGGCTTTCTTCTGGGTTGTGCTGAAGGAACAACATTAAGGCTGTCGCTTCCAGTGTTTCTGCTCTTACCTCCTGGCTGTAACAAATTGTTTTGCTCAACAATGAAAGACCTTGAAGTAACACAGTATTAAAACTAGGGTTTAATAGTAGTAACCATGAGGTGTGGAACAAAATAATAAATTGTCAAACATAAAACTATGCCTGCTGTGGCTTAAATGGGCTGGAGGGTGAACAGCCATGCAGATGCCTCACTGCAGGCAAAACAAGCTGATGTAAAGCCCATTCCTCGTTTTCACTGAACCTGTTTCCGTGCCACAGACTGACATCAATCTGCCCTACCTGACCATGGACGCCTCCGGACCAAAGCACTTGAACATGAAGCTGAGTCGGGCGCAGTTCGAGGGCATTGTGGCTGACCTGATCAAGAGGACAGTGGCCCCCTGCCAGAAAGCCATGCAGGATGCTGAAGTCAGCAAGAGTGACATTGGGGAAGTCATCCTCGTCGGTGGCATGACCAGAATGCCAAAGGTATGAGCTCAGGTCCTGTTCAGGCAGGACTGGCACAGCTGCCCTGTGCTTGCTGTTTAGGGGATTGCGGCAGAGGAGCTGGGAGTGCTCAGAGCAGACTCAGTGTGAGGATCCCGTGGGAGCACTGCCCAGGACCTCTCGTTCTGTTTGCTTAGCTCAGCTGGGCCCTGGGGGCTGGAGCTGAGTTGCACTGTGCAGAGTCGAGGGGGATGTGCTGGGAGGTGAAAGTCCAGCTGCAGCCTGACGTTCTGGTGTGCACTGGACACAAGCAGCATTGCTGAGAAGTACGGGGCATTTCTTCTTGTTGAGGACTCAGTGTGGTTACATTTCAGTGACAGCCGCTTGTCAGCAATCTGTGCCTTCCGAGGGATTTCCAGCACTTCCAGCTGTGAGCAGCCTGCATGAGCAGAACCTCTCTGGTATCTGCTGGTTGTGTGTAATCAGAGCTACCTGTGGCAGGCCCGTTTACCTGGCTCTTGCAGACCCTCCTTACCTAAAGCCTGTCCTTTACATTCTGTGGAGATAAGCGCAGCAGGTAGCTCTGAAGCCTGCTGTGCTGACATGCACAGTTGTGGGGATAAGTGCTGTCCTCAGGTGATTTACTGCTCCTGTTCAGCCATGCCAGCTGCTGCTCCTCCATCCCGGAGCTGAACAGGGATGTCTGCTGCACCCTCCAAGGGTACAGCCTGGCCTTTCCTGCAGAAAGCACCAAAATCTCACTCCAGAGGGATCACTCAGGCTTGGACTATTTGTTGCTTTGTGATTGCAGGTTCCCTCTATGATATTAGTTGTGCACGGTCCTGCTTGGGATTCATTTGGGGTTTGGTGGGAGGGTTTTTTCTCCCTGTTAATGAGCCTGGTGGCTGGAGGTGATACTGGTGCAAGCAGAAGGTCTCCCAGGCAGGGGAGCCAGAGCAGCAAGATAATTTGGCTTTGCTCTGGCCAAAGCTCAGGGTGGAGTAACTCTCCTGTATGTTCCTGAAGTCCTTGTTATTCCAGCTGTATAAAGGAAAAATTGTGTGATTACCTGTGTATAAAAGTGCTAACAGACACAAAACCTTTTCCTGAAACATTGTGTATCCTTTAGGGGTGGAAGACAGAACGTAAACATTGATTTTTATTTTTCCTTCTTCTCTCACAACTGCCAGCATGTGGGGCTTTGAGCTGACAGAATGCTTTCCTGAGTACCTTAGTTATTGCTCTGCCTC
Source organism: Donacobius atricapilla (assembly GCA_013397315.1). Lineage (NCBI taxonomy): Eukaryota > Metazoa > Chordata > Aves > Passeriformes > Mimidae > Donacobius > Donacobius atricapilla. Next base: position 431,732 of record WBMY01011566.1, on the reverse strand, counting down.
TGAAATTGGTGCCAGTGTGTTATACGCAGCCAAGCCTTCTCTTGGATGCCTTGTTCTGGTCTCTTCCCCCTGCTAGGAGGGAATGTGGCTTCTCTGGGGCTCTCCCATGGCCAGTACTCCGGGAGATGGACCGTGGGTGGTTACAAGTATTGTTTTGTACTGTAAAATACACTTCCAGAGGGAAAGAGTTGCATTTCATTACATGCTCACACATGGAGTCCTTCTCTGTAATGAGCACTCTGGGCAGGTGTCTCCTGGCTGCAGTGCACGGTTGCGTGTGTGCTTCCAGCAGTTTTCCAGGTACATCCCACTCACCTGTGCTGTGTGCCCAACACTTGTTCTGGGAGAGGAGGCCCAGCCCCACAGCTTTCCCCTGTAGGGCAGAGGAGGGCAGTTCTGAGCTGTGCCCTGGGGCAAGCCCTCAGTGCATTCTTGTCTGGATGCATCAGCAGGAAATCTGTTGGGATCAAGAGCACAGTCCTTGGGAATGGGCCGAGCAGTGCAGAGCTGACAGCAGAGCTCAGAGTGGTGACAAACCTCATCTCTGCTGAAACAGCCCACAGAGTAAAGAGTTGGAAAATACTGTTCTTCGTACAGTTCCCTTTTTCCCTTTACTGCACACAAACAGCGTGAACTGTGCTGCTGGATTTTTTACTTTCCCTGTGCTCCTCCACAGCTGTACTGTCCTTGGCAGCTGTGTCCTACTCAGTGTTGGCTTGCACAGTTCCCAGGGAGGAGTCCTTGACTCCCAGATAAGCCTGGAGTGATCCCCTAGGGACGTGAAGGCACTGATGGGAGCTGCCTTGCAGGTGGCACGCAGAGCCTCTGAAGGAGGAGCTGTCTGGGCTGGAATGAGGGCATTCAGTGCTGTGCAGGAGGATGGGCAGTGAGGGAGCAGGCACAGAGTTGAGGCTCAGTGTTCCTGACTCAGGCTTCCATGGCAGCATCAGCATAAGGACACAGAGCTAAGCCAAGACTGCTGGTGGTTCCCTCATGGATGAGCTGTGCTGTGTCTCTACTCAGGTTCAGCAGACTGTGCAGGACTTGTTTGGCCGTGCTCCGAGCAAAGCAGTCAACCCTGATGAGGCTGTGGCCATTGGAGCAGCTATCCAAGGTGGGGTGTTGGCCGGTGATGTGACAGATGTGCTGCTGCTGGATGTAACTCCCCTCTCCCTGGGCATTGAGACCCTGGGAGGTGTCTTCACAAAGCTCATCAACAGGAATACCACCATCCCCACTAAGAAGAGCCAGGTAAGAGTTGACTCTGGATGGGTGGGACTTTGCCAGTGCTCTCAGACAACTCAGGAAGGGCCTCCCAGAGCATCTCAGTAGATGGTTTTGCCTCCTCATCTGACAAGAGAAGCAGTGGAGAAGTAGGTTTAATGTCAGCCGTTGAGTATCTCTGATGGTTGGTGTGCCCAAGAGGGGAGAGCAGCTGAGTTAATGATACTAAGATATGCCAGGGTGTTTGTGGCCTGGTGAGGGTTGTTGCAGTGTGTGTGCCATGATGTCAATTGTCAACACATCATTCTGAAGAAGGATTCTGTGGAGCCCTTCTGGGACTGAGCACCATGCCTGTGGGACAGCCCTTGCTTGGCTGAGTGCCTGGAAAGGGGTTATCTTTTTTCTGCATTGTAATGTCCTGGTGACTTGGGTGTGATCCTTTCCTCCCCTTGGCCCTCTCTGGGCCTGCTGCTGTGTGCTCTCTCTGATAACACCTGAGCTGCCTGGGGCGTGGGCTGCAGCCTGCTGCGACGGGGGAGATGTTCTGGGGTGTGGTGGCTGCACTGGAGCCTTCTGCTGCCATGGATGGCCAGTTTTTGTGTCCCCAGGTGCACACAGGACAAGACTACAGTGAGCTTGGCTCTTGCTAGCCTTGACACCCTTGAGTTTTGTCAGAGGAACATGAGATCAACATGCATTTCATGATTTTCCTTTCCAAGTAGCTTCCTTTTATTCCTTGTTCAGTCAACTTGTAACTGCAGATATTTGTGTTGTAATTAGCTATACAGTAACTTTCTGTTCCTTTTCCATAGGTGTTTTCTACAGCTGCTGATGGGCAAACACAAGTGGAGATCAAAGTGTGTCAGGGCGAGAGAGAGATGGCCAGTGACAACAAACTGCTTGGCCAGTTCACATTGGTACGTTGGCTTCTCTGTTCCTGACCTTAGAGTTGACCTTCTTGGAGACATTCTTCATTTCAGCTGCCCCCTGAAGGCAGTGTAGATGGGGGAGTCATCTCCCAGAAGACATCTGAACCCTTTGTAGTACAAAAGCAGCCTCCAGAGGCACAGCCTGGCCCTGGGACAGTTCTGTGGCTGAGGACTGGCTGGCATTGAAGATGGAGCTCAGAGTTTCTGAGCAGTCCCTTGTGGCACTGAGACTACTGCAGCCTTAGGGCCTGGTCACCAGGAAGGGCTCTCTGGGTATAAAAAAGCATGTGCGTATCAGTACCTCATCTGAATGCTGGCCTCCCCTCTGGAGTAGCAAAGTTGGGACCTGGAGCGGCTCCAGGATACCTGCAGTCCCCAGGGGAACCCATTCCAGCCTAGTGAGACCCTAGGGGCAGAGTCAGCGTGTGAGCCAAGGTACCCCAGGGTGTTACTTTGTGGCTGGTTGGGATTGCAGTGTGTGTGCCATGATGTTAAAACTGTCAACACATCATTCTGAAGAATTGTGTGGAGACTCTGTGAACTGAGCGCATGCCCTGCTCCCCGGGGAACAGTTGTGCTCCAGGATTGCTGAGAGCCGAGGGGGCTGCCCAACCTGCTCCCCGAGCAAAATGGGTGCGTTCAGTGCTGGCAAAGTTTGGCACTGTTAAACTGTTCAAGTTTGTGTGAGCTTCCTAGGAAGAGCCCTACAGAAGGGAAGGGCTTTGCCTTTCTTCTGTACTTTTGAAGGAAGGTGCTGCCTCTCACTGTCTTAAAATGGTTCCCCAGAGCTGGCCAGCGAAATCGGTGTCCAGAACTAAGGAAGTAGGGCATCCTGTCATAGCTATGAAAGAGGGGCTTGTGTAGCAAAAAAGCAGAACCTGTACCACCTTGGAACCAAACCTGAGAGTTCTCTTGTGGTTTCTGTGCACTTGTCCAGGGCAGAAACTTGTATCCTGTTAAATGTGTCACGATACCAGTGCACGTCACGGTGCCAACAGATACTGAGAGGTCTCGGCTCTGAGGGTTGGTTAGTGGTTCATTCAGTATCCTTGCCTGTGATGTGCCCAGCCCTCGTCCCCTGAGCTCTGTTCCTGTGGGAGCTGATGGCCAGCCCTTGTCCTTCCGCAGGTCGGGATCCCTCCAGCGCCGCGCGGAGTGCCCCAGATCGAGGTCACCTTCGACATTGACGCCAATGGCATTGTGCACGTGTCTGCCAAGGACAAGGGCACTGGGCGGGAGCAGCAGAGTGAGTGCCCTGGGCCTGGCAGGGAGGGGAGCAGGGGGTGCTGAGGGTGGCACTGAGTCACTGCAGGGGGAATGGACTGTGCTCCAGTGCTGCCTGGATGGCGTCCCACAGTCTGGTGTGGGAATGGGAGTGTGGCACCAAGCCTGGGTCATCCCTACTCTTCAGTCTTTGGCCAGTGCAGCACAGATGCAGCTGAAGTCATCTGAGCACATGTCTCCCCTGGAAAGGAGGGTGGGAAAGGGATAAGCGAGAACTGAGCTGTGACCTTGTTCTAGGGCACTAAAGCTTCTGTAAGCACACAACCTCTGCCCTCTCCAGTAACCTGCTGACAGAGGCTGCTCTCAGTGGATGCTCTCCTTGCGTGCTAGGCAGAGATGAAGCACCTGCCTATGCCAATGTCAAGGCAGCCCTCACTGGCAAGGTTTCACTACGTTCCAAGTGGTTTTGCCCTGTGTGACAGTCCTGCCTTAGTGTTGCCATCTAGCATAATTGCAGCAACACTTGAGCAGAGTGCAGCTGTTTACTGGGTTTCCTGCATGGATCAGCTGTGTCCCAGTGCCCAGGTGTTGGGTGTACGGGTTGGCTCACTGGTGTTGGTAGGCCATGCTCTATCACTAGGGTGTTTGGGGCAGTCACGTGTGCCCTGTGTTACCTGAGGGGACAGAAATTGGGGGTTGAGAATGCAGCACTGTATAGGAGTTGTCCTTGAGGAGTGCTGTTCCTTTGGGAACACACGGGGTTGCTGTCTGTGAGCCTGGATGCATGAAAATGCCAGCTTTCAAGGAGGAATCAAATCAGGAAGATCTCTGACTCCAGAGTGTATCATGTATAGCTGAGCAGACCAGCCCTGTGCCAAGACCCTGTTTGTTTGTAATTATTCCATTATAAAGGCCTGGAGATTAGGATATTTTGGAGCAGCAGGTTTTCCCTGTACCCACCTTGTTCATTTTCTTGTGCTTAGGCTGGAAGTGTCTCCAGCTGGCAGGAGGCTCAGGGAGTTCAAGCTGTCAGTGTATTCTGCTCTGTGGTGCCATGAAATGTTGGACCCTCTGTGCTGGGGTAATTAATGACACAGTTGACAGTTTCTAAAGCTCTGTGGTGGGTTCAGAAGATTAATTTGAGGCATTTACAGATTCCCCTGATAGAAAATAAAATTCCTCTTCCCTATAACTGGAAGCCTCTATATTGCCCTTCATCTGTTTCTTGAGGAGAACCCTTGAGCAGTGAAATGCTCCAGTTAGCAGAAGTATTAACTATGCACAGCTGGAAGGTGTGTACTGCTTTTAATCACACTGCTTGGCTTTTTGGCAGCAGTTTGGCACCAGAACAACCCTGCTTGTTACTTAGATTTCCTTGGAGATCTTGGATGTGTGGCAGCCTTCTACTGCTTAGTAAAAAGCTCCTGGTGACAGGCAACCAGAATTACTTTTGCTGCCTACCTGTAGGTAGATGTGGTCCTACTTACAAAGCTGAATTGCTCATCCCATGTCTTATCCAGAGGACACCTCTGTATGTGTGTCTTTCAGGGTTTTGTACCATTGAAAAATCTTCCACAGAAAAGTTCCTTTAAATGGTGATTGTAGCCTGCACTTTTATGGACATTGAGATATCTTGGATATTGGTCCTCTTGCAATGAAATTAGACTAATTCCTGCAGTAAAGCCTGAATCTAGACTATGCTTTTTGACACTTATAGAGGGAAAAGACCAAGGAAGTCCCCTCAGATGTGTAAGAGCCTGCCTATAGAATCATGCTCCATGTCCTTATTAAGGACAATGTGAAGAGCTGGCTAGGGAATGTTGTCTTACCCTGCCACCAAGCCTAGGCTGCTTTCCAACAGGGAAAGGAACCTTTAGTGAAAGCATTCCTTCTCTGGATTTTTTTGCTGGTTGGGTTTTTGCTGGAGGGTTTGTTTGTTTGTGTGAGAAGTTTTAGTTTTGATTTTTTTAGTTCTGTGGTTCTAATCTGGGATGCTCCTTTGGTTTGAGGGCTTTGGTACACACTCACTTTCCAGGAGGATTAACTGAAGACTGGCCAGAGTGACTTGCAGACCAGCAGGCAGGGAGTATGTGGTAGAGCTGGGGAGTTCCAGATCCAGGAGAGGAGGCTTTTACCTTGCCAGCAGCATCAGTGGCTCTTTAAAGAGTCAGTCTTTGTCCTGCCCACAGGGCCTCCCTGCCTGCAGAGTCTCTGAGCGAGGCTGCTGCTGTTAGGCTGGGGAGTAACCCTCACCTCAAAGGTGAGAGCAGATCATTTATTCATGTTCTTCTCTGCTGCAGTTGTTATCCAGTCCTCTGGCGGCCTCAGCAAAGATGAAATTGAGAACATGGTGAAGAACGCCGAGAAATACGCGGAGGAGGACAGACGGAGAAAGGTAAGGGAGGGTTCTGGGACCTGCTGCTTCCACACCCTGTGCTTGGAGCTGTGCCCACCCCTGGGGGCTCTGCTCTGTGTGCCCCTGCCCGAGTCTCTTCCGTCCTTACTCGGTGGCACTCCAGGGTTGCAGAAAGGTGTTTGCAGAGGCATTTGGGTCTTGGGGTTGAGTACCTTGCCCTGTGTGACTGCACTTTACTGCTCCCTGAGGAATTTCTGGGACATGGAGGCAGCAGTGAGCAAACCCACCTGCCTGCTGCTCATGGCAAACAGCTTTGCGGCTCTGGTGGGGGGTTTTGTCATCACTGCTCTCCACTGTCCCCCTTGGCTGTGCATGTGGCTCCTGGAATGCTGTGTCCACATGGGCAGTGCTGGCCCCTGTGGAGGTGAGGCCAGGAGGAGGTGATGAACCCTCACTGGCCTTGTCAAGGAAAGACTGACCCTTGCCATGCAGGAGTGACTGAACCTACAATACACACGGGATTAATGGTTGGGACTAATTGGTTTAATGAGAGTAATACTAATGAATCATGCAACTAAATATAGAGCATTGATTTTTAAGCAGACACAGCACAGGCTGGCTCTGGGATGTGGCACCCAGTGTGTGTTTAGTGGTTGCTGTAACTGGCACATAGAATTGATCCTCTTTGTGTCCTTCAGTGCTCAGGAGCCTGGCTTAGGTGTCCAGTCAGTGCTGGAAATTTTGCTCCCTGTAGGGAAGGGATCAGAAGAGAACTGGAAGGGAGAAGGCATGGAATAAATCACTAGGAAGCAGCAGTGCCTGGCCTCAGAACCTCTAAAGCCACAAAGCAGCAGCTAATGGGCATTTGTAAGTTAGCTGGAGAACCTTCAAAGACCTTGCTCTGAAAGTCCCACTGTTTGAATAACCTCATCATTGCAGTGGAGCATAGGGGGAGGTCTGGCATCTAAAGAAGCTGCACTGAAAACTGTCCTGCTGCCTTACTTTGGATCTTAAATTGCTGGATAAGTTCCCTTATGTTGTAATCCTGAAGTGGGACTCACCCCTGTCCAATGAGCTCTCAGAGCAGGTGATCAGGTTATTTTTACTCCCACTTCTCTTGACTTGACTTGTATAACTGTAGTTTTCAAAATGGCCTCATTACACTTTCCTGATCCTGATTTTACTGCCATGATAGCATCAGGGGTGCATAAATGGGAGTTTTTGTAATAAGAGACCGCGCGTAAAACCACTGCACATTTGAGTTGTCTCTAGTGCCCCTATTGCTGCAGAAACTTCAAGGTGTTTATTCTCCAAAAGCTCTGCTGCTTTCCCAAGGAGCAGAGTGTGCTGTGCTGTCCCTGAGGTGTCTGTCCTTTCCCATGTGCCAGCAATGGTGGTGCATTGGTCACTTGTAGTTCAGGAGAGTGACTGAAAGCCTGAGGGCTGGCTGGCACAGACTCCTCTCAGGACCCTGTGGGGCCACAGTGCACCTAGAAATTGTTTGCTTGCATTTCTTCTTGCCCTGGTGCCATTACGAAGGACCCTGGGGGGAATTTGAGTGGAGCTTGGCAGTTTAGGGCATGAAGTGTCACCACTTGTGTCACCAGTAGTGTGGGCAGCAGCCCTGATGAGGTCTGTCCCCCAGGAACGTGTGGAGGCTGTGAACATGGCCGAGGGCATCATCCACGACACGGAGTCCAAGATGGAAGAGTTCAAGGATCAGCTGCCAGCAGATGAGGTAGGTAGCTCCTGATCCTGGAGTCCCACAGCATGTAATTCCTCACAAAACCATTGCTCACATTCCCACTTAGCTCCCAGCTGGCTCTGGCTGGTGGCTCCAGCTCTGGCCGTGTTTCCATGCTGGGTAAAGGTGACACAGCCCTCCAGTTCTGGCTGTGGCACTCAGTGGGAGGGGTGAGTGTGGCTGAGGGGAGGATGGACAGACATCTATGAGGAACAGGGTTTGGGGGCTGGCAAATAACCTATGGCAGAGTGCAAGGCTGGTGTCAGTGAGGCGCTGAGTGCCTGGGAAGTTGCTGATGAGAGGTTTCTGACGGAGCTGTGTCCTTAGCATGGCCTTGCAATGCTGTGATAAGGACTGTGCTGTTGCTGACTCCTCAGAGGAGGGGGCCTTTGCTCCAAGGCTGGAGGTTGTAGACAGTGCCTGCCCTTGTTAGCACGGGCACAGAGGCAGAGCTGCTGTGCTCTCCTGCACAGCACCCAAGAACCTGGGGGCAAAAAAAAATCAGCATCCACTTAACTCCTGTTTTTCTCTCTTAAAAATTAAATGGGTATTTAATATCCAAGAGCACTTTTCATACCACTCCAAGGTGGTGCATTGTGAATTTCAAAAGTCAAGTTTAGAAGAGTGTGCCCAATTACCAATTGAACAACTCTGGGAAGCAGAATTAAAGGGCTCCTGGGGGCTCTGAGGTGTCTGAAGGAACATGGTTACAGTTGGTTGGTAGCAGCCTCTGGTCAGTTAAAGGCTGATTCTCTGCCAGCAGATGGAGACAGGGCAAGGGGCAGTGGATTTTAAGTGCCAGAGGGCAGGGTTAGATTGGATTTTGGGAAGGAATCTTTCCCTGGGATGGGAGGATGGGCTGTGGGATGCCCTGGCACAGGGTGTCCAGAGAAGCTGTGGCTGCCCTTGGATACCTGGCAGTATCCAAGGCCAGGTTGGACAGGGCTTGGAAAAACTTGGTTGAGTGGCTATGGCAGGGGGGTGGAATGAGATGATCTTTAAGGTCCCTTCCCACCCAAACCATTCTGTGATTCTGTGATATTGTCTGTCTCTTTGTTTGGAATGATCTGAGAGAGTTTTCCTCTCGCAGGAGCATGGAGCCTAAATCCCTGTTCCCTGCAGGGACTGTTCTTTGTGACTTCCCTGGGGAGGTGGGGGCCACCTGTGCTGGCTGGGTGCTGATGGTGGCTGTCACTCCCTGTCCCGTGGTGTGCTACAGAGCTGTGCCCTGCTGGCACAGCCGTGCCCAGGAGCCTTCCCAGCAGCCTGCCAGGGAAGGAGCCAGTGCCAGCCTGTGCAGGGACTGACAGATGGCTCTGGGCCAGGCTGAGCCCGTTCTCTTGGTTTGTTCTGAGCTCCTGCTCCACAGGCAGCACAGGGACTGACCAGGGCAGGAGCAGCCCTGTGTGCCAGCTCCCCAACAGGGCCTTAAATATCCATGGAGACTAGCTTGCTGTGCCCTGCCCTGGCATGGCTGTGCCAGGTGAGCTGTGCCAGGCACAGAGCACGGCCTTGGCCAGCTGTCAGGCCCTGCAGGCCTCTGTCCTTGGCACCTCTGCCCAGACAGCAAACAGGGCTCCATTAATGCCAACTGGGACACTGTTAGTGAAGTGGACAGGTGCCCAACTGGGAACTGGGCACAGTCCTAGGCCCTGCAGACTCAATTTGAGGCTTAACTCCATGGCTTCTGGCACGAAGAGGGTAGTTTTGCTGTGACCAGCAGGTGATGAAATGACAGGATGGAGATTAACAGTGAACCAAGTGCAGCATTTCACCTTTGTGTCTTTTTTGCAGTGCAACAAATTAAAGGAAGAAATTGCTAAAATGAGAGAACTTCTGGCTCGTAAAGATAGTGAAACAGGAGAGAACATCAGGCAGGCGGCAACCAGCCTGCAGCAGGCTTCCCTGAAACTCTTTGAAATGGCATACAAGAAGGTAAGTGCATTGCCAGTTCACATTCAGAGTCCTCAGATGGAGAAGGGGGAGTCAGGACACGGAACTCTGGGGTAGGAGGTGGTGCTGAGCCTCTGTGCAGCTCCGTCTGAGTGACACTGGCTGAAGGGGCAGCTGTGGAAGGTCAGCAGGGAGAGCAGAAGGCCTGAAATCCTGGCCATGCTTCCAGTCTGGGTTCTGTTACTCTACAGCATTCCATGGAAAAGGGGAAATTCCTAGTAAGGAGCATCCAGCAGAGCAAGGAGAGGGCTTTCCCCTCAGTGCATGGCATGCCTGAAGGAGTGAAGTAACTCCTGAACTTACTGCAGGGTACTTGTAAAACATGATTCCTGTTCAGTCTGCCTAAAGCTGCAGTAAAGCCACTGGGATTTACTTCTCCACCTCCTTCCCAGTGGAAGGCCCTCCCACCCACTGGCACCTGGCCAGGGTGTGCTTGCCTGTGCAGGGAAGTGTCCCAGCATGGCAGTGGCACAGTGCCCAGGTCACCTTGGTGCTGAGCTGTCCTTACAGGGACAGCTGCTTTCCTGATGTCAAACCAAACCTTCAGTGCTGCAGTGTCAGCCTGTTAGATCCCGTGGGAAAGGGAATAATGGGAAGATTGTTTCCTCCCTCTCAGAGCTCAGGCAGAGATGAAGATTTCCCTTCTCAGTGGACATTGCTCGTTGCACTGAAGGAGGGTTCTCCTGACTGGAGTTGACCTGAGCAGCCAGCCAGGGAAAAAATGGCCAGAAGCAGTTTGTTGTTACCACAAGTAATAAACCTGTTTGTTCACAGATGGCCTCAGAGCGAGAGGGTTCTGCAAGTGCAGGAGATCAGAAGGAAGAGAAGCAATAAGGAGTCTCTGTCTTGCCTTGATGAGAGAATGATGAAGAGGTCGATTTTCTTGATGCTTGGGAGAGAAGGGACCTTCCTGAGCAGCAAGGGGCAGAATTCAGACTTACTGTGTTTTTGCAGTATTCTATATATAAAATTCTTCAATGTATAAACTTAGTGATGTGTCTGCTAGATAAATTGTCACTTGATAAAAGTTAATTCATGTCAGACAAAGTTATGAGTTTGGCCCTGGCGTGTTCCCCTGAGCACCTGGGGACTGGCTGATCATTTAATACTTGACACAGTGGTGTAGTAAATCCGAGATCCAAGCTTGGAAACCATGTCGCAAAATTGGAGGGTGGAGATGGAAGCTGTCCAGGAATGGGGAGGAGAATAAGGCCTGCATTGCCCCCTCCTTGTGGCTCTGAGTAGCTGGGAGCAGGTGGAGGCTTGTGAGCAGCTGGGGCAAGGCTGGGGACTTTGCTAGAGACCATTTAGCCCTGAGCTAGGCTGGTACCCTTGTTCTGAAGGAAAGGGGCTACTTCAAACTCATCTGTAACATTATTTCTTACAAAAGAGGCAGTGTGGAAGTTCAGTACTTTGCTTGTCTGAGCCTTCTGCTCCATCCTGTGTCTGTTCTCTGCTTATGGTAAAACAATTTCCTTGATAATAAAACTGTTACTGGATCCATTCTGGATTTTTTTTAAATAAAAGCAGAAAAGTGTCCAACGTGGAGTTCCTGGTCTCCTGGCCTCTGATGAAGAACACGAGCACTTTGGTGCCTGTGGCAGCTGCAGGGGGAACAGCCAGGCAGCTGTAGCTTTCTTGAACTTGTGCTTCATACACAGGCCAAAAGGTTTCTGGTGTCAGGTTGAGGTTGGGCTCTTCTGAGCATGTCAGTGCTGCTCTCGAGGTGTCCCAAGTCCTGTGACTGCAGTAACCGTGGGACTTCACCCTCAGGCACTTTGTGCTTGGGCTTAACCCTTAGAAAACAAGGCTGCAGGCTTGAGCAGCACTTGCCCAATGTCCTTCCAGCAAGCCAGCCTTCCAAGGAGGTGCATAAATGTAGCTGTGTCTCCTTTTTCCCTGTCTCTTACTGTGTCTCTAGAGCTGGAACAAAAACCGGTTTTGCCAGCTGCATTGTCCTGCCAGCTCAAGTATTGGCAGGGAGGAAAGGATGGTTTTTGTTCTGGCACTCAGGACAGTTTCCACCTGGGGGACAGGGGTGGCCCAGAGTGTGATCAGGAGTAGTCAATGATTGCCTCCTACAATGGAGCAACCCCTGGAGGGATGAGGGGTCAGCAGTGGACGTTGTCTCTCCTGGCTTCAGCAAGGCTCTGACACACTCTGGTGGAATCCTCATGGGCGGACCCGGGCACCGTGGGCTGGAGGAGGGGACAGTGGGATGGGCTGGGCACAAGCTGAGTGACACAGCCCAGAGGCCTCTCGGGAGCGGCGTCCCTAAGGTTCAGCACCGGGCATGGATTAACTTGTCCGTCCATGACTTGGATGGGGGGGCCGTGCAAGCTCTCCGGGGACACAAAGCCGCGAGGAGTAGCCGATTCCCCCGAGGACTGCGTGCCCAGCCCTGAACAGACCATGCAGACAGGCTCTGGAGCGTCCCAGCGCTGTGTGCACACCCTGCCGCGGCCCGGCCCGGGGCAGGGCTGGCGCCGCGGTCCTGCCGGGCTTCTCCCGCCCATCCCGCAGTCCCCGCTCGCTGCCGGCCCCGCCCCGGCCCCGCCGCCCCTCAAGGGCCCTTTAA
>WBMY01011566.1:390151-419446 GCA_013397315.1 Donacobius atricapilla | reverse complement strand
GGCCGTGCGGGGCGCGGAGAGGAAGGGTGGCCGCGCTTCCCGCATGGGAAAAGGGCCGCGGCTGCCCCGGCGCGGCCCCGCAGCTGCTCCCGGCCCCGGGCGGGGCGGTTTCCCCGGCCCCCGGGGGTGGCACAGGTGCGTGTCCCCGGTGCCTGCCCCGCTCCCGGCCCGTCTGGCCGCCCCGTGCCAGCTGGCACCGGGGAAAGGCGGATTCCAGACGGAGGAGACGCTCCTCTGGCCCCCGTGCAGCCTTGGCTTCTCCTACGGGACCGGCTGGGCCGGGGAAGGTGGCGGGGGAAGGGCAGGGAGGCAGGGGCTGAGGCAGCACTTATTCAGTGCTTTCCTTACTGACAGTTATTTGATCTTTCTCACCCCTTCCGAGCGAAGGTGCTCAGCTCCATTTCCCTGAAAGCAAGTGCTTCCAAAGTTTCCACAGTGCGATGTTTAAAGTCCCCCATCCTGCTTTAATCCTTGCACTTTATTTTTTTTTGCCCCCCTCCCGCCAGAATGCCTGTTCCTGCAGCCTGCCCCATGCCAGCGGTGCCTGTCTGGAAGGGCAGTTTGGCAGTGGCTGGTTCCATTGGTTGGGAACCCTTGTGGGCCGAGGAATTGTGAGACCACAAGGTTTTGGGGCTGAAAAATGGCAAAGAAAGTGTGTCTCGGCAGACAGCCTGATAAAATAAAAATGAAGGGTCACTCCTTGGCCACCCTTGTGGCTCCAGTTTCCACAGGCTCACCTGAACAGGTGTTGCTGTAGCTGGGGCAGCACTGGCGTTGTTCTGTGCCCCCCCCCAAAGCCTGAGGCCAGCTGGCAGAAGCTGAGCTGCTGCCTTGCCATGTCCTTAGTGCTGATGCTTGTTCTGTGGAGTGGGGTCATTCAGCGGAAAACTAGCCCAGGCAGGAGGGGAACCCAAGCCACAGGTCTCCCTGAATATATTTCAATCTGATTTATTATGCAGCTGTGTAGGGATGATGGGTGGGAAAAGGGAGTGGGGAGTCTGGGCTGCCCTTCCCTGTGGCACAGTGGACTTTGGCTGCCGCAGCTGATCACTGGGTTGTGCTGTGCCTGGTGTGGGCAGCATGGGTTGTGCTCACAGGGGTCCCAGGAAGCTGAAAGGGCTTGGGAAGGTCCAGGCATCTGCTGGAGCTTGTGACATAGCTTTGTGCAAGAGCACTGAGGGAACCCGGGTGGGTTTTGGAAATGTAAAGTTGGAGTTTTGTCTCTCCCTGGTTCGAACTGTACCCAGTTCAGTGTCAGCTCTTTTGTTGTTTGGGATAGATGAGTGTTGGAGAGAAGGTTCCAGCAGGTGTTGGAGTGCTCCTGGGAGGCCGAAGGCCAGGTGTCTCTTGTGGGTACCGGCTTCCTGGGGCCACAGCCTGGGTGTCTGCCCTGACTTCCCTCTTCCAGTGATCCCTGGAACAGCTCTGCTGTGCAGCAGAGATGCCACAGGCACAGTTGGATCCGTGGGGTTTAGCTGTGCCCCCTGGATTCAGCACATCTCCTGGGTGTGGGGACACCGCTGTCCCTTAGTTTAATCTGTGCCAGCTGCTAAACCAGCTCCCGAGGAAGGTGGTGCTGGTGCCAGCAAGTCTTCTCTGAGCAAGGTGATGCTGGTTTGGTGTCTTCCTGGGAGTCCTAGCCAAAATTATCCTGATTTGGGTCCAGTAGAGAGAAGAGGTGCTGCAACCTCAGCCCCCAGCAGGCTCAGGCTCCCCGGCACAGGAGATGTGAGGCAGTGGAACAGGCTTTTCCGGCCTTTGGAAGAGTCGCTTCCTCTTCCTGTGGAGTAGGAAGACCTGTTCTGGGGTGGGTTAGGGGGCAGAGCCTTCCAGCAGGGTGATGTAGAGGGCCAGGGCCTCGCTGGCATCCCCGCCTTCCCTTACTCATGTGCTCCATTAGTGACCCAGCAGCAGTGTCCCAGTTTCATGTGCTGGCTGTTCCTGCAGGGGATCAAAGGGACGGGAAATGGAGGAAGCTGGAGTTAGACATTCCCTTGGCATGTGGTTGGGGCACCTCTGCTCTTATCCAGCTCTTCTGGTGAAATCTCAGTGGAGTCTGCAGGGTGTTAACAAAAGTCAAGTGAGCAGGAGAGTGAGGAAGTGCTTTTATGGGATTGATGAGGAAAGGGGCAGTGCTTGGTCAGAGCACCCAGGGGAAAGGTTAAAACCTCAGCTTTCCTAGAAGCTGATCAGCTGGGGGCCAGCAGGGGTAGGTCTTCCTCTCAAACCTGGAGGTAACATCCTACCAGGAATGCCCTGTGTTATTTTCCCAGTCGTGCTAGCTTTCTCACTGATCTCTGCAGAAAGACTCTGTCAGTTTAAAACTATGAAGAATAATTTTTAACTCCCCAGCCCAAAGCCTTGTCTCTGCTGACAGGGACTAGAAGGAGGTGTTACCTATGTCTTATTCCTAAACCAGAGTTATCTCCTTCCAGCTCTCCAAAGTTGAGTTGCAAATTTTGTGATCCTGTACAGAGTGGCTGAGTTGATGTTTCTGATTTGGTGAGGTGGAGGGGAGTAGCTGGGCTCTGCACAGGGTGTGAGGAGGAGCAGAGGGGCCAGTCCAGCACTGCAGGCAATTAACCTTTGGGGCCAGAAGAAGATGGGAGTAGAAGGCTGCTGCTGAAGCAGTTGTGGCCTTGTCAGAAGTTTAACCTTGTCTTTCATCTCTGAGAGCTTGGAGTGCTCATTCATCAGACATCTCTGCTTCTCCCCTACTGAGGGATTCATTCTGCTTTCAGTCCACAGTTCAGCTTTGTAGAACAGATTTGGGCCCCCCAGAAGCTGCAGCTGTGTCTTTCTCTGTGGAGCTGTAGCAGCCCAAGTAGAAGCAGCATTAGCCACTCTGTTTTCCTTTATCTTCTCTGTCAGGGCTTTTCTGCTGTTGCTTCATGAAGTTTTCCATTGTCGGTGCTAAACTGGCTATCCCTCTTTGTTCCTTTGGTCTCTGCAGTTCTGAATAGTTAGCTGGGCTATGGGCAGGGTTTTCTGCTAATCTAAGCTGTAAATGCTTGGCAAAATCAAGTATCAGCAACAACAAGCAGTCTCTGCTGCGAGAGGACCTCAGATGTCACATTGGAATCATGTTTGGGAACTTCTCCACAAGTTAGAAATGCTTTCTTCTGCAAACATCTCTGCTTGGAAATGGTACTGACACCTCCCTGGCCAGATGGGCTTCCAGACCCCAGGTGAGAGTGCAGCTGGTGCAGGGTGTGGAGCTCCCTTACAATGGGAAAACTTTCAGGAACCTGCTCTCTGGAGACATCTCCCGTGTCCTGAGCTTGCTCTGTTAGGAGCAGGAGCCCTTGTTGGTTATTTTACTGAAACAGGAAAAGAGGAGGTGAAGATCTAGATGTCTCTGAAGGTGCTGACTGCAAACACAACTGAGGCTGGTATGTGGAAGAACGTTTTTCCAAATTATGTGGTCTGGAAGGTGAGTCAAACAGGGCAAATGCGGGAACAGAACAAGAGTCAAACGGAGTCTGAACAAGTAACATTCTGGTTGTAACTGGAAGAAGTGTTTCAAAGCTGGAGGAGGGAGAAATGGCAAGAGAGGGAGATGTCTCGGTGTCTCCAGAGCCTTGGGAGGAAAGCAAAGTGTTGCAGTTCCTGCCTGGGTTTGGATTCTGCCATGTTGAGACTTCCATCTACTATATGGGAGAAACAGAAAGTGTGAGAAATAAAGTCACCATGAAGGACAGATGCCTAAAAATATGTGAGGATTCCTGCAAAGAGAGACATAGTTCTGCTTGAATTCCTGGAAAATGAAACGTAGTTCTGCTTGAGGGGGGGACAAGCTCACCTGTTGCTTAGACAGAAAAGATTTGCCTGGCATCATTTGCAGATGGCTTCTCTTGCAGTCTGTCTGATGTCTTGCTGGTCCTGATGGAAAAGCCCAGCCTTGGAATTAGCCACAAGCTGCTGCTGTTTCCCAGCCTTGTGGAACAGGAACAGGAGGCTGTGCTTCTTCACACCTTATGCTGGGATGTGCTGGGATGATGCTGCTCTGGGAGCAGGCAGCTTGGCAGGGCTGACATGTGCTTGCACAACCTGGTGGTTCTGGGGCATAAGGTAGTCTTGACCTGTTCCACTGTGAGGACAGTGGCCTTTCCAGAAGTGGCCCGAGAGCCCACCTGGTTGTGAGTTAACACCACTGTGGCAGAGCTGTGGCAGTTCCACTGCTGGGGGGCAGTCAGGGGATGACTGGTGTCAGTGACAGGTATGTCCTGTACAGCTTTGCCTTGTTCCCAGCTTCTTTTGAAAAAAAGTCCAGGGAAACCATTGTGCTGGGGTTCTCTCTTGCTGCCTCAGTGAGCTGTATTTCCCTCCTGAATTAGGCAGAGCTCCTGCAGCACTCTCCTGTGGGTGGATTGTTCTGCTGGTGGTGCTGAAGGTGGAATTGTGCTGGGATAACTGTGGGACAGTATCATAGAAGAGTTACCTCCAGCATAGATTCTCCTGCTCCATACAGGAAACAGCACAGCAGATTTTGGATGTGATCTTGCTTCAGTGTGACCACCACCATGCCCAGGCAGGTACCAGAGCAGCTCTCTTGGCTCAAGGGGGTGTCATACATCAGGAGGAGCATTTGGTGAGATCTGTCAGCACTGACTGGTGTCTGCCTGCACTGCCAGAGATGTGTCAGTCCAGAGGCTCCCTCCCCTGCTCCCAGCCTGGCAGCAGATCTCTTTCCTTGCCTTCTTTATCAGGATCTGTTTGTCATTGTGGCTGTGCCTCAGATCTTAGCTCTGGATCAGTTTAACTTGATACAGGAGCCGTTTCTGCAGCTTGCACCTTAGGGTGGGGGGTAGGATGCCCTTCCATCTGGGAAGGGCAGAGCCATGCCGAGGTGGTCATTGGCTTTTCAACTCGTGCTGTGGTATTTAGGTTGCAGTGCTCCTGTGCTAGTGCCAGTCAAGGGATAGCCTTGAGCATCTCTGTGAGCTGGTGTCTGCAGTGCACCTCTCTTGCAGAAAAGTCCTGCTCCAGTTGGAACTGAGCTGGGCTGTTGCACGGTGGGAAATATGAGACATGGATGGGACAAGGGCTGGAGGAGGAGGGTCCGCAGGAACTGAGCTTTACTGACAGTGAGTTTTCTGCTTTGACTTGGTGATCTGCCATTAGTGTGGAGTGTTTAGGGCAAAGTTTGTGGTTTGAGTTCTTACCCAAGGCAGATTGCTTCCTCCGAGTCACGCTTTCTCGTCCTGCCTGTGGCAGGGGCAGTTCCTAAAGGAAATCATGTTTCTGTGAGAGGCAAAGGCTATAATGTTAATACTGCCTTTTGCTTCTGGTGGTGTGAAGAGAGGGAGGAGGTGTTTGCAGAGAGGCTGGAATAGAAACAGTGCAGCACAGAAGGGAGAGCTGAGGGCACTGTGGCAGGAAACCACGTGGGATGTACAGCAGCTGCTTCCAACACCATTTCCCTGCTCTGTTGGACCTCCTCAGGCTGCCAGTGTCCACAGTGCTGGGATAGAAGCTGAATATGGATTTCTTGTAAGCAGGGCTGATCAGACCTCTCAGGACTGAGCAGTGTATCTCCTGTGTCAGTGATGCTGGGCATTGGTGGTCTGAGAAAGCTGTGCCAGGTGGAAAGACAGCTGGAGCCAGGGACAGTGTCCAGAGGGTTGTTGACATCCTGCTGTTTGCCTCAGTCTAATGGTTGTAAAACATTTCCTGGGCTCTCACCTGCCTGCTGTACATGTTCCTTGTGAATTACAGCAACAATTAGGAAGTGCTGTTTGGAGAGTGCTCGCTAGCAAGTGGCCGAGGAGGACCTGAGCTGGAAAAGTGCTCCAGATCAGAACTCCAGCGAGTGTCTGTGGCTGTTCAGCAGCCTGGTACCTCTTTTACAACTGCGTGAATCATTAGTGAGCAGTGTGATTCATGCGCAGATCATCATTCACATCGAGCTAATGAATGAGCCCCTGAGAAATGACGTGGTAGGAGATGGGAATGAACACTTCAAAAGAGGACAGACTTTTTTTTTTGGCTCTGTGGCAACTGGATTTCTTTTCCCCCCTGTTAGCCACCTATTCCCATGTAGCTCTGGGGCATTAGCATCTTAATAAGCAAATCTGGATTTGTTTCAGTCCCTCAGTGTACATCTTGTACCCAAATGGCCCATTAGCATAATGCAACAAGTCTTTTAAACTTGGAGCATTAATAATTGGAGAAGGAGGAGGGAGAGCAGGGGAGCTGTGGCAAGACTGAGCCTCCCAGTGAGTCACAAATGTCTGAAGTGCAGAAATGTCTGTTCCATTTCCCAGTAATTGGGCATCCAGGCTTTCTGCATGAGGTCAGATGCAGCCAATAAGGCCTATTCAAAACATGCCTATGCAATTATGTTTTGTGGTGTGTTGCTTTTGATCCAAGGATTTTGGAGAGGCATTGATTCACCTTCTCCGTGGGGTGTGCAGGATGCACTTGTGCTGATTCCGTGCTTGGGATGAGGTTGGGATCTGCTCCTGGAGCTGCATGTCTGCTTTGGGATGGGGGTGCTGATGGTGGCCTGAGCAGCAGTCGGAGCCAGCCCCAGTTTGGGGATGGAGCTGCTGATGTGTCCCTCGGGGCAGGTGGTGCATGGTGGCCCAGGGGCCAAGGGCTCCCTGTCACCTGCTACCTCCGCAGCCCTCAGACACATGACAGCTGCCAAACTGTGCTGTGTGGAGGAGTAGAAGTCCGCGACCTGATTCTTGTCTCACCTCCTTTGTGCCCTGGGAGTGAGGGAGGCTGAGCCCAGGAGGCAGCTCCTGGCAGATGGCTGGCGGCTGCTCAGGGGGAAGCACTGCCTCGCCTGACCCTTGCTCAGGCTCCAGCCAGGCTTGCCTCTGCTTCTTTGCTGGGCAGCCATTTGCTGCCTCCCTGTGGGCAGCTTTCCCTGGCTGCTGGAGCCAGGGGTGCAGCGAGGAAATGAGGCTCACTTGTGTTTGCCAGGGTGGGTTCTGGCTGGGTGCTTCTCTCCCTGGTTGGCCCTCGGAGCTTGGCATCTGGAGGCCTTTCCTCTCTGAGAAGGACAGTGGGTGAGGGTAGGAGGGCAAGATGCCTTTGCAGGATGGTCTGAGTGTCTGCTTCAAGCTGGTTCTGGTTACCTGAAGTGCTTTTTCTATCCAGTCTGCCAGCATTGGAGGAGAATGATGTACAAGATTCCTGTCATGGGCTTTGGAGCAGGACTGCAGCAGGAGAGCCTGGCGTTGGATGAGCCATGGCTGAATAGCTGCACGGTCTCATGCTGTGCAGTTAAGTGGTTTTCCTTTGTCCAGGGGAGAGATGGTATTTAGAGACTGATGGAGGAATTTGGTGTCTGGGAGTATTTCTTCAAATCAGGGAAGGGGGGACCTCGATTTCTCCAATTAATGCCTATGAAAAGGATTCCTAAAGAATGAATTACTTGGTCTCCTGACTCTGCAAATACTCTCCTCATACCCACCCTGCCCCCATCTTGTCCTTTTTCTTTCTTTCTGAGGTGTCATTGGATCCAGAGAGGTGAACTCTGCCTTACTTTTGCTTGGGAACTGGTCCCTTCCATACCTTCAAACCCTTCTTTGTATGACATGGAAGCCTTTGAGGAATGACTTGATGTCACTGTTTAGGAGATGATCCAGAGTTCTACTGCATGCTGGGGTGAAATGCAGGATGCCCCTGGGGGATTGCGAGGTTCCTGCTGAAATTGTGCTGTGCAAGGTTCTGCCTGGCTTTTGGCTCAGCTCCACGTTAAACCTCAGAGGAGCTGTGGTGGGTCCCACTCAGCTTCCCCGTGCTCTGGCTGGTGTCTGTGCAGTGCTTGTTTCCTGCTGCAGTTGTGCTCAGAGCCCATGGGCTGAGCAGGGAGGGGGAGTTCATCTGCTTCTGGTGGGGGCATCGCAAAACCCTGCTGCCTCCAAGCAGCTGTTAGGTTGAGGCATGTTGGCTGAGTTTTTTGCAGAGTATTCAACTGATATTCTCACAAGCTGTGCAGTCTTTGGCTTCCAGGTGATGTGGTCTCTGAAGCACTGAGGGGGATCCTGGACTCTTGAGATTCCCTGCTCTTTCCTAGCAGGTTTTTCAGGAAAAGTTGTTCAGCTCTTGCATCTGCTGTTGCTTTTCTAGATTTGGCATCTCAAGTGGACTTGTGCCACTTTCTGTTTGATGAAGGCTTTGTCTTATTAAAAGACATTAAGCCTTTAAAGGGCACAGCTGTGACCTGTTTGTTTCACAGCCATAAATTATAAGTTGCAAGAGCCTGTGTAGAGCTCCCCTTTGGCAAGGTCAGTGCTCCTGTACACAGGGCAGGGATGAGTGGGGAGTGTCTGATGGCCTTGATGTTGTGAGGGAACCCAAACTGCCAATTTTGTACTTGCCTGTAGCAAAGGACATTTCCTATTTGTAGCACTCAGTTCAACATCTCTGCTCAGGTACAGCATCAAAACCCGCAAGTATTTTTTCCTCACATCACTGATTTTGTGGGCTGTGCCCTGAACTTAGTCCTTCACTGAAGTACCATGTGCCTGCAGCACTGTGGATGTTGGTTCAAAAGCAGCTCTTCGGCACCTGGGATGTGCCTGATGGAGTTCTGCCTTGGATTGCAGAGATATTGCTGGCATCTGCCTTGCAGCTGGCTATGCATGGAACTGCTTTAGCCATTACATAGCTTGGGTAGCCCTGGCTGTCCGGGCGTCTTGGGACGTGTTGTGCCTGCCCAGTAATGCGCAGTCCTGGATGGAGAGCAGCAGAGGTTACCTGGGGAGGGTAACATGGCTTGGAGCAGTGTGTGGCAAGAGTTGTTTCATAGAAAGCTTCATGGCTGTGGAATGTGGTTAGGATCAGATTATCTATCTGGCAGCTGTTGGCTCTGTGCTTCTGGCAGTCTCTGGCAGTCACACACAGTCCTGGTGCTGCCCTGCGTTCCCGGGGAAAGCAAGATGCTCATGAAGGATGCCCTGTAAAAATAAGCCCGTTTTGAGTCCTAGGGAATGACTGCCCTCCCTTGCCTCTGTATCCCACATTCCACAGTGTGCTGTTAGTATGAAATGTTTCACTGTGGAGCAGCTACAGCTCAGCTGCTGTTTGTCAGGTCTCCTCTGATGGCACAGGGCAGGCCAGTCACTGCTATTTATATAGCAGGCTGTGAAATTAATGCTCTCCCGTGCCAGCTCATAGCCCAAATTGCAGGAGACAGGTTGACTGACTTCTCCTCGGAGTGCTGTGGTTGTCTACCAGGTGGAGGGGAGGTGTGGTGGCTGCGTCTGGTGTGGGGTGTGGCAGTGCAGGACCCATTTCAGTGGCACAGTTGTGTAAGGTGGTAGGAGCCTTTTTGAAAACCACTTCATCACTGTCCGACACCAGCTAAAAGCTGAAGGTCTAAAGATCGCTCAGTGGCTCCTTCTGATGGCAGGAGAGTAGGAACGTGGTGACAAAGCCCTGCAGGTGGAGATGGCCACCCGGAGCAGGAGGCTCCTCTGGCAGCTGTGATGGAAGGCAGCCACGGGGTGCAGCCTGTCCCAGATGGGTGCAGTGCCTGCTCTGTGCTCTTGGCTCCTGCTCCGGTGCCTCCGGTGTGCTGGAGCACAGAGCACATCAGAGGGCCCCGCTCCTGGTGCCGAGCATGACCTGGGCTGGGTACAAGGGCCCAGCAGGTTCCAGCGTCCTTTGGGCCATCCCTGACCTGGGCTGGGCACAGGGGCCCAGCAGGTTGCAGTGTCCTTTGGGCCATCCCTGCTCCTGGAAGGGACCCAGCGGTTCTCCTGGCCTGCACACGCAGCACAGGGAGGGCTCTTGGGTGGTCCCCTCCTTCCCTTGCAGGGAAAGGAGCTGCTCGGGCACCACAGCAGCTGCTTGCAGGAGTGACATGGCTCCCCCCTGCAGCTTCCTGGGACTGGGTTAGTGGTGATTCAGTGCTGCCCACACTGCCACTTGCTCTGATCACTTGTCAGCAGTTGCTCTGAGGTCTCCCTGTGTCTGGGGAAGCTGTTTGGTGGCGCAGTTGTCTGAAATTCCAACTGTAGTAACATTGGTGTTTTACTAATAGAAAGGCTGTCCTATCCACAAACCTTTATTTTCTGAAGAACTTGCTGTCTCTGGAGAGCAAAATGTGCTTATTTTTGCTCTCCCTCTTCCCTCAAACAGCCCTCTAGCACACTGTGGGAGAAAGCTAGAGCTCACCTGCTGTGGTGTGGGAAAGTTGGAGCTTTGATCCTCATTCTCTCTCTTAGAGATACCTAATGCTGCTCATGGCAGGTGCTGATAAATCTGAGCTAATTGCCCATTCCTGGCATGGCTGGCACCATGAGCAGTACCCACAGTGCAGGCAGTGCAGGCCTTCTGCCTCTCCAGAGCTGGCACTGAACTGCCCTCTTGATTCTTTGTAGTGTGTGGGCTGATGCCCCTCGTGCTCCTGATTGTTTCCTCTGCCCCAGTCCCCTGAGCAGGGGCACTCGTGGTGCTGTCCTGTGGGCCAGGATGCTGCTTCCCTCCAGAGCAAACATCCTGGAGCATCCCAGCCTTGGATGGCACTTGCAGTTCTTTGGCCAGTGGCTGGAGCCCTGCAAGCCCCTGCCTCAGCTCGGTCTGAAAGCATCAGCTCCGAGCTGCTCTGGTGGAACTTGGGTGTGCTGAACCAGGGGGAAACCTCAGCAGTGCTGTGAAATCAGGATATAGTCTGGGATGGAGTCCATGCTTCCTTTGGGAGTGCTGTGGGTGATGCAGGGCAGAGCCAGCTCCTGGCACATTTGACCCTGAGCTGCCAATGTGAACAGTGCCCCTGATCTCAATGGATCACTTGGTTGTGCCCCATAGCAGGTGTGTGGTGCAGCTGTGCCCTCTTTTGGGAGGCCTTAAGATGATTATGAGGAAATTCCTTACCTCATTCCCAGGTAAGAGTACTCCAGAACCCTCAGCTCTGGAGGGGACAGGGTGGGATTTGCAGAAATACCTTTTATCTTGTTGAGGCTGCAAAGACCCAGAGGAGACTTAGAAATTACCTTACTCTGCAGAATAACCTCTTTTTTCTGAGTGTTTTTGAACAGCAGCTTTCTTAGAAACTCTTTGCTGTGTTTTGTCTCCTTGGGGTGCGTTTAGCAGATGCACCACAGCGGTTTTTAGACCCTGCCATGCTGCATTAGGGTCACATACAGGTACAAACTTGTTTTGAGAGAGGAAAGCTGCTCTTCCATGGTCGGATAATGAGGTGTTGGCAGCGGGTGGGGGAGCTCTGCAGCCACCCTGAATGCTGGTGCCCATCTGCTTCAGCTGGTGTCTTGCTGGTCTCAGTCTTTGGTTGTTCAGTGACCCCTTGGGGTGCTGGGCGCCTGGGGACATGGTGACAAGCTGGCTGGCTCCTTATGCTCGAGGCTTCCAGCAGCCTGGAGGGTTGCTCCTTGGCAAGCTGCATGCCAGCTGTTTCACTGGATTCTGCAGGAATTGGTTAGAGCCTGAAATAGCTCTGGCTGTGTAAATAGTGGTGAAGCATGCCAAACCCAAGAAGTGCACTTGATGTTGGTAGTGGAAGGTGCTTTTTGGATACAAATCCAGACTGGAATTCGCTGAAGGATTGGGCCAGGCACAGTACAGTGCTGTGTTGAACTAGTTTGAGATTTAAATGAGAGGGAGTGCATCCTCTGAGACCCTTTTCATTTGTTTGTTTGCAGTAATAAATCACGAGGGCTTGTGAAAGGCCCTGTGTTACCTTGGGTGGGGTGTTCCCGAGGAGCAGTGCTGTAACCCTGCCGTGATGGATGAGGTGCTGTGTGTGGGATAAATAACTCCCACTCTAGTGGCCCCAGTAGGATCCAGTGGGTGCTCAGTGCTGGCACCAGTGTTAGTGGGGCAGTGGAACACAGCACAAGGCATGGGGCTGGCAGCTGAGGGGTGACTTGCATTAAAAAACTGAAGGGAGCTTTTGAAATTACTTTTTACTGAGGAAGGGTTCCTGGGAGTGCACACCCAGCCTTCCTCCTTGCTGTGCACAAAGCTGGGGAAGTGTCTGGACAGTCGGTCCTGTGAGGAGCAGCTGAGGGGAGCTCAGCTTGGAGAAAGGGAGGCTAGGGGGGACCTTCTTGCTCTCTGCAAGGTCCTGTAAGGAGTTTGTTGGTGAGGGGATTGGGCTCTTCTTCCAGGCAGCTTGTGACAGGACTTGTTCCTGCTCTTTCCCCTCTGTCCTCAATTCAGGAACAGTTGTATGAAATCTCTTCCTAGCAGAACCATGGAGTGCCCAAGGGCCGTAACAGTCCCACTCCCACTTGCCATACTGGGTTGCCCTTAGGGGATGCAGGAAGTTAGGTGTGATGAGCTTTCTAATCTATGTGAAGTCCTAAGACTTTCTTCTTTCAGAGGAGGAGATAACTTCAAGAGTGCTACTTTCAGAAAAGTGGGGAGGAGTTGCTTTCATTCTGATCAGCCTCTTGCTCAAAGGAGCCTGCTGGGAATGATAGCCATTCTCTGTCCCCTAAGGCTGGTGCCATTCACTGGGATGGGGAACTGCTTTAATTGCGTGGGATATGGAGTATTCTTGGCTGGGGTGACCTGGAAGCCTGAGAGCTGCCAGCGTGGCTCAGAGCTCCTCCTGGGAATAGCACGGGCCAGTGTGGCTTTGTGACTTTGGTGTGTATGGGGAGCTCGGATATTAAAATCAATTAGTTGTCTTTAAGGTCAGGGACTTATTTGACCTACCAGCCTCCATTTCAACTTGGCCTGGATTGAGGATATTTGGGAGAGGGCTGTACAACTTGTGTAAAGAGGCTAATGAAGTGATGCTTTTTAAAGCACTTCCCTGCTGCCTCTGTAGCCCAAACACTTCAGCAGGACACTAGTGCGTGACAGCCTGAAACAGCAGCGAGCAGGGGCCGGGTAACTCCTCCTCCCATAAGAAATGTAGAAGAGCAAAACCCTGGGGTTTGATGTCTGAAAAGCACTTTGTTGGCTCTCTGACTCAGGATCCTGAGAAAAGGCTTTTTCACAGAGCTTAGCTGGTTTGCCCTTGAGAGGGCTGGAGGGTACAATGAGGGATTTGATTTTTATGCCATTACTCTAATGGGAAGCATGAGGTCTGGGTTAAATCTGAGACAATGCAGAGGCAGCACTTCAGACATCTGGGATACTTCAATGGCAAATGGGAGGTACCTGCTGGGAGGCAGATGGGAACTTCCCCAATTTTCCTTTTGGCTTTGGGTGGATTTGAACCACGAGGCAGTTTTGAGGATTAAGATTTCTCCAGGACCCACCCCAAAGCCTTGGGAAAAACTAATATCAAACTTATTTTCCTTTAAGCCTGCTCTGTGATTTGTGGGGTTTTATCTCCTGACTCTGTGCCCATGGTTGGTGCTGGTGAAACAGCAGTGTATGCTTAGCATAGTTTAGTTGAAGCAGCTGCTGGAGCTGATGAGCTGCTCTGGGGAGAAAAGTGATAGTGGGAAAGCAGAAAAGACTTACTGTGACAAAGGGATCCTTCCAGTTCAGTTTTTTGTATTAGTCTGAGGAAAACAATGTGTTAGGACAGCACTTTGGCTGCTTAGCGTTCCAGCTGTCTGAGAACAAATGGAATGGGCTCTAAGATGTCCTTGAAGTATGTGGCTGTATTGTTTTAAATAATCTCTGCTGGGAGCTACTTCCATTCCTTCTGCTCACGGCCCTTGGTCTGTGCAGCCCTTGGTCTGTACATATGCTCTTTCTCCTCAGAGTAGTACCCCAGAGTAAACAAGCAGCTTCTGGAGGACTTGTTTGGTACAGGCTGAGCTGAAGAAGTGCCTATTTTGTTTTGTTTCCTTTTCTCTCCCATTGTTGTCCAGCAGAAGGGGAATTGCCCCAGTAACAGTGAAGAAGCATCCCTGGGGGAGGGAGGAGAGAACTGTGTACATGGAGTATGGTGTGAGGGTGCTTGTTGCTTTGCTGCCTGCTCACATCCCTTTTTTCCCTCCCCAGCAATGGTACCAGCATGATCTCATTGATCATTCCCCCCAAAGACCAGATCTCACGAGTGGCAAAAATGTTAGCGGACGAGTTTGGCACTGCCTCCAACATAAAGTCAAGAGTGAATCGCCTTTCAGTACTGGGAGCCATTACATCTGTACAGCAAAGACTGAAACTCTATAACAAAGGTAACTTCTAGCTTGTATGGATGCTGGCACACTTCCCTTTCTTGGAAGCAGCCTTAAGTTCCTGCACTATGCAGTTTTCTGCTAATCAAATCTGTTGGCCTGTGCTGCTGTTTTGCACTGATATTCCAGGTATGTTGCCCTTGGATGGCTACTTCAGGGGTGGACTTTGGGACTAGAATAGTAAGGTGGTCCTTGTCTTTAAGGAGTGGGGTCATGATTCTGTTCTTAGTACTGACTCTCCTAAACTTGGCCAGACTTTAGAGCTGGATATTCTGCAATAGTTCATTTGTGTTAAAGTAGTGATTTTCTGTCAAGCAGAAACTTCTGTGTGCCTTATGCATGGCACCGAGCAGCTGCCATCAGTTTGGGGGGAACAGACCCAGGCCATCTCAGATGAGCCCTGAAAAAGTTCATTATGACTGCCTTTGCACTGGCCTTGGCCTTCCCTGGCATGGTCACTCTGCAAATCCCTGTGTGGGGACCAGCAAAGCTTCAGGGGCTGCTCAGGCTTTCTCTGGGTGCTGTGAGCTTGCAAACTCGTGGGTTTAACAGGCAGGTGCATGTCTGCTACAGGTGGCACTAAATAAGTTTGTTTCCCATTTTTCCCAGTTTTCCCACTGTAGAGACCTGGGAGGGAATGAGGTTGGGAAAATGAAAAGTTTGGGAACTTGAATTTCAACTCTGCTACAAGTCTAAAGGGCTGGCAGTCAGTTTTTGATGGGTACAGTTTGCCACATTCCTTAGTGATCTAAACCTGCATTGTGTCGTTTGTAGTACCTCCAAATGGTCTGGTTGTTTACTGTGGAACAATTGTGACAGAAGAAGGAAAAGAGAAGAAAGTCAACATTGACTTTGAACCTTTCAAACCAATCAATACATCACTGTATTTGTGTGACAACAAATTCCACACAGAGGTAAGGACTCTCCCATTGCAGGAGCCAAGGTCTGGGCACAGCCTTGCTGTGCTTGAGCCTGGGGAGCAGCAGGAACATGCCCTGGGAAGGCCACTGGATGGCTTGGGACCGGCCAGCGGTGGGGAATGCCTGCTGGAAGGAGCTGAGGGACTGCCCAGCTCCTCCCACCCCTGAGTTTGTGTAACCCACGGGCAGGAGCTCCTCTCTGTACCTGGAGGAAGGGTGGTTTTTTCTTACCCATGGAGGTCCATAGATATTATTCCAAGTCAGGCTTTAAAATATTGCCAAGACAATATCAGTGTTGCCAGTCTTACTATCAGGTGTGTTAACTGAGAGCCTTGATGGAGAGCTGGCATGTGCCTAATCTGTCTGGGGCGGAAGTGGGATTATTTTTATCCAATATCTAATTAAGTTAAATGAATAGTTTGAGGCATATTGAAAGAAATGTGGATTACAGGAGTCAGTGTATTGCCTCTGAGGCTGTTTTGGCTCTGGCAGGTGCAGAAGTCTCAATGTTTGCAGTGCCCTTCACATCCTTGATGTTCCTCATGATAAATGTGTGGCCTGAGATTTAATTGCCTGTTGTCAAACCCATGTGACATGGGCTTGGCAGGCCCTCCAGCGATGTAGTTCTGCTTGGGTCTGTGGAGATGCGATCCATAAGTGACTTCCAGGGGGCAGGAGTACAGCAGAGAAAGGTGTGCTTGTTGCACAGATGAGGTCCATACCTACTATTCTGCCTCCTCACAGAGAGGGGAGGATGAAATGCCATCATGCCTTTGACCTCCCAGGAATAAAACCTGTGTGCAGGCACAGGTCTGGAGTTCTGCTGGGTCTGTGTGTCCATAGATGAGTGAAAGCAAGAGGCAAATGAGAGCATTCAGTGGAGAGCCAGGATGCCAAGCCCAGGGAGGCTGGGCAGTTAGGAGGGTGCAGGGTTTCCTCCTGCCCTGTCAGGAGATGGATTCATTTGGTCTCTGCAGCTGCTGCCTCAGGGCACTGATTCAATACAGAAGTGCCCAGCAGGCTGTTCCAGGAGCAGCTGCAAATGCGCTGGTGCTGATGTATGGCACTACTCACCAGTGTGGAAATGGCCTGAGGGGAATTTGTGGGAATTGCTGCTCCTGGGATGATGGGATCACTGCCAGCCCCTCCCTGCATGGGGTCTGTGCTCCCCGCAGGGTGTGGGGTTATTTCCCTGGGAATTGCCTCACTGCAGCGTCAGCTGGGGCTGCAGCAGCCTGCTGGGGACTGGGAGCTCTGGCTTTGTCCCCGCTCTCTGGCTGTTGAGCTTTGAGCCCCGTGGTTCCCCC
The DNA here is from genome assembly GCA_013397315.1 of Donacobius atricapilla. Classification (NCBI taxonomy): domain Eukaryota; kingdom Metazoa; phylum Chordata; class Aves; order Passeriformes; family Mimidae; genus Donacobius; species Donacobius atricapilla. The sequence continues at coordinate 403,153 of WBMY01011566.1, read as the reverse complement.
AGCTGAGCTGATGACCGGGGCAGCTGCTCGGGCACCCACAGCTTTCCTGGGAAGGCTGGGGTGTGAAGGAGCAGCAGGAGGAGCTGATCTTCACCCTCGGGCTACAGCTGCAGAGAGGAAGCTCAGTCCAGGCTGAAGGAACAGAACAACGGCAATAGTCCTTTCTTGGGGCTTGACAGGTCAAACACTGCAATTACTGACAGAGCTGATCAGGGAATCGCTGATCGCTGGTACTGTATGAAAATAAGAGGAAATCAAGGACATCAGAGCTGTCCCTGTGCTGCCCGGCAAGAGCATCTGATACAATTTCTTCTAGAAATTTTATTGCCTGTGTGAAACTGAAGTAACTTCCCCCAGGGGGCTGTGAGCCCTGATGTGTGTCTGAGGGTAGGATTTACAATGACTTACTTTGATACCTTGGCAGGAGCATTCATCCCAGTCACACGTTTTGCTTGGCTCTGTCCCAGTTAAATAGATTGCAGTGTAATATGCCACTTCCTCCTCTCATTCATCCCACTGCTGAGGAATTAATACAGAATATTTACTTTGGCCAGGAGATTCCTTTAAACCTTAGCCTCTGTTTCTTCTGAACTTGAGAGCTGCAGCCTGGGTTGTGTGGATTTTGGAAGAGGATGACTGATGGGCTTTATCCTTTCAGTTCAGCCCAATAATCAGACTGACAGCCCTGCAGGCAGCTCGAGGTCCCATGCAGTAACCCTGCACCATCACTTTCAGTGTTAAACTGGTGACTTCAAGCAATCTGGAGTTTTGACAAGTTCCCCATCCTACTGATGTGGTTTTGCCAGCCAGAAAGAGGATTCTGGCTATTGCTTTTTTGGGCATGTGTAAGTGAGCAGAGCGTGTGTGTGTGCTGGATCTATCTGCCCACTCAGACAGCCCCTGAGGGAACAGCAGCTGAAAGATTGCCTTGTGAAAGTTTGGGTGCTTGGGCAAAATCAACTCAAAGACCTTGATACTGCACTGTGCTTTGGTTGGGCAACTTAAATGGCCTTATGAGAAATATTCATCTGCCTTTCTTAAACGGAGGGAAATTGAAGGATAACTTAATTTTGCAGCAAATGTTCTGGCTGTCTTCTCCACAGCCAGTTATGCACAGGACAGTTATTGCCTCTGTTCCTTGTGCTCTGTAAGGCTGAATTTGCCACAGCCACTGTAGATTATTTCATCATTCTGCCCGTGGGACTTGAAGTCAGCAGGTGAAGCAGACCAGTGGTGGTAGTAGGGAGAATGTGTCAGTGCTTTGGAGTACAAAACTGATCTGACAATGAACTGAGCAAGTTCTGCTTTCCTGGCTGGAATGCCAGGAGAATTACTGCTCCAGTTGTGCCAGGCAGAGAGGTGAGGCAGCCTCAGAGAAGTGGGGTCCATTTCACTTCATGCTCTCCAGAGCCCATCTCCAGGCTTTTGCTGTCACACCTGCCCATGACCTTAGGTGGGGAACTGGCAAAGCTGGGAAGTTGTGATCAAAACTAGACTTGAGTTTCCTTTGTGCTCTTGACAGTGTTGCATGGAATGGGATTATGTATGGAAGGAATTGTTCCCTGTGAGGGTGGGCAGGCCCTGGCACAGGGTGCCCAGAGCAGCTGGGGCTGCCCCTGGATCCCTGGCAGTGCCCAAGGCCAGGAGGGACAGGGCTTGAAGCAGCCTGGGACAGTGGGAGGTGTCCCTGCCCATGGCAGGGGTGGAATGAGATGAGCTTTAAGGTCTCTTTCAACCCGAAAAATCCTGGGATTCTGTAGTGATCTGGAACAGTTACAGCTCCTGAATGTGCTGTTTTTCCTCCACTTTATTAATGAAAAAACAGCCATGGCCAGCTGTGAGCTGAGGCTGCTGGGGCTGTGCTGTCCCTGGTGCCTGTGTGAGCCAGGCCCTCCCTCACAGCCTCACTCTCTGTTCCAGGCCCTCACGGCGCTGCTCTCCGACGACAGCAAGTTTGGCTTTATTGTAATAGATGGGAGTGGGGCACTCTTTGGAACTCTCCAAGGAAACACACGAGAAGTGCTGCACAAATTCACTGTGGATCTTCCAAAGAAGCACGGTAACACACTTGTGTGTCTCTGCTGAGTGTAGCAGCCTGTCCTGGGCTGGGATGTCAGCCTGGAAATGGGGAACTTGGCCTGTGGGGGTTTAGCTCTGCTCAAGTCTGTGCTCCTTTGGAATCTGACAGCAAAGCCTCCAGTCTGAGTCTTCTGTCAGAATTAATGAATCACAGTAATATGCAGTCGATCTTAGAAGTGGTACTTTTTATTTCTTGCTGAATTTGACCCTTTACTTGGTTTTGGGACAGTTATAACTAAGTAGCACAAGTAGTAATCCCACTTAGTGGAGGCATTAAAGTTTGATGTGCTAGTGTTGTGTGCACACCACAGTGAGGAGAGGGAGCTTCTCTCTGCAGAGAGCACAGGGCCTTGTGGAGCAAGGAAAATTCGAGTTCCACTCTGGTGCTGTGTTGTAACTAGCCACTGATGAGTTCAGCAAATTATCCTCTTGTTACTTCTGGCCTACTGTCCTTTGTAGAGTGGGATGGGACAAAATGAAATAAAATCACTGCCCCCAGTGAGGCTGTGCAGCAGAGACTGCTGGGCTGCACTGCGTCAGCAGTGTTTGAGGCAGTGTACAAAGGAGATGGCTTCTCCTGAAGGTACAGGGAGAGAGAATGTGCTCAGATGTTCAATTCCTACAGAGTTGTGAGTCTTTATAGAAAGAAAAAAAACCATTTTTCCTCTGTGGAGAAAAATCTCCTGGTGGGAATCAACCCCATTTATTTTCTGAGTGTTCCATGGGAGCCCCTGCCTCAGCTCGTGGCAAACTGAACTCAGGAGGCTGCAGCTGCCCTTGGCTTTGGTTATTCCAGACCAGCTGCATCCTGAGGATACTGCTGGGATGCAGGGGGTCCCTCATGGTGCCTGTCCCTCCCTGCAGGCAGAGGAGGTCAGTCTGCCCTGCGTTTTGCCCGCCTGCGCATGGAGAAGAGGCACAACTACGTGCGCAAGGTGGCCGAGACAGCCGTGCAGCTCTTCATCTCCGGGGACAAGGTCAACGTGGCCGGGCTCGTCCTGGCTGGCTCGGCTGACTTCAAAACTGAACTGAGTCAGTCTGACATGTTTGATCAGGTGAGTGGCCTTTTCTGAGCAAACCAGGTCAGTGGTGACCTGGTGATTGTAGCAGCAGCTCTGATACAAGATGCTCCTCCAGAGGAATGTAACTCTGATGCCTGAAGAGATTTGATCAAAACTCAAAATGCGATGTCCAAAGAAATCTCCCATTCGTAATACCTCCTGCAAGGAGCTGAGAACTCCTGTTCTTAAAACAGGGCAAATAAGAAATCTGTCCTCCCTGGTTTGGAGCTGGCATTCACATTCTTTGTGTTCCTAAATCTAAAGCAGAAGCTTTATTGGAATTAAACTCCACTAAACCTAATGCGTCTCTGTTGCCTTAAAGTTGTGGTTCAGTGCTGCGCATTCAGAGGTCCCTCTGCTTCAGGTGAAGTGCAGTAATGAGTGCAGTGGCTCCCGTGGCAGGGTGAGGAGTCTGACAGCCCTGCTCTGCAGTGGGTTTGTATTTTCATGTCTCCTTCTCTCATTCAGCGGTTGCAATCCAAAGTGCTCAAACTAGTTGATATTTCATATGGAGGAGAAAATGGCTTCAATCAAGCAATTGAGTTGTCAACTGAGGTCCTCTCCAATGTGAAATTCATCCAAGAGAAAAAGCTAATAGGTAGGTGATGCGCTGCAGCCTCCTCCTGAGCCAGGTGTGTGGCACTGAGTGTGCTGCTCTTGCTCTCGCCGTCGTGGCAGTGCCCTTGTGCTGCGCCAGCCCTGCCATGCTGGCTGAGACTGGGACTTGCAGTGGTTCTTTTTGCTGCCTAGACACCTCAAGTGCTGGCATGGGGAGGGATGATTTGGTTGGTTTCTTTTTCCCCACCAGACTTCTTGGACCTTCTCCGTCCTTCCATCAGAGATCCCCTTTGTTCCAGGCCTTCTGGTGGCTGCTGCTTCTCACAGTTTCTTGCATAAAGATGAAGCTTGTTTAAAGTGTGTGTGCTGTGCTGAGTGCTCATGGCAGGCTCTGTGTGTCCTGCAGGACGATACTTTGATGAGATCAGCCAGGACACGGGGAAGTACTGCTTTGGTGTGGAAGATACACTAAAAGCTTTGGAAATGGGAGCAGTAGAGATCCTGATAGTGTATGAGAACCTGGATATCATGAGATACGTCCTGCACTGCCAAGGCACGGAGGGTACGTGGTGCTCTGGGACACTGGAAGCTCTCAGGGTTTAACCCCTGAGGAGCCCCACTGGGATGGGTTTGCTGGAGGAGCTCCCCGAGGACATCTGATCACAGGGATGTTGTGCAGGTCTGTGTTACTTTGCAGGTCACTGGCCTGCAGCTTCCCAGCCCCTCTGGGGGAAAAGCTGGAACAAGCAGGGTTCCAGTGCCCAGAGGTAACTGTAGTGCCAGGGGGGCACTTGGTGACAGGGCCAGCCTGGAAACTCCTTCCAGCTTTGTGAGTGTGATACCAGAGGGGAGACTGAGGTGACCTTGTGGCCAGAAACACAGTTCCTGGGCCTGCAGCAGGACCCGTCCCTTTCTGTGTTGGCTCTGCAGCTGCTCTCTGCTGCTGTGCCCTGTGGGGTTGCTCACAGAGCTGCAAGAGGAAGGAAGGCAGTGACTGTGCCCAGACCCCCTATTTTGTAGTTGCTGGCTGTGCTCAGTCTGCTGCTGTCTTTAAACTGCATCTTGTAGCCTTACCCAAACTAATACTGTCTTTTTTTTCTCCCTTCTCAGAGGAGAAGATCCTGTATTTGACACCAGAGCAAGAGAAGGATAAATCCCACTTCACAGACAAGGAGGTATTTCAGCTTTGGGGCTTCTGGGTTTGTTCTCAGTGTGTTGGTGCAGAGCTCTGGACACCCGGGCTAGGGTTGTCCCAAGCACCTGAGCACAGTGGCCTTCTGGCACTCAGTGACACCTCAGGGCAGGAACCCTGTGTAAGCCCTGGGTTCTACCCCTGCTCTTCTCCAGTCTTCCCTGCTGCCAATGCCAAGGTTGTGTAAATGGGCGATGTGGGATCTTTGACCGCCACCAAATCATCACCTACGAGGGTTTGGTAGCCACCATGAAGGCAGGGCCCCAGACCATTGCTTCCAGCTTGTGGGGCACTGATTTGGTTGTGCAGAACCACTGTGAGGTCAGGAATCATGACGTGGATCAGGTGCCAAGGGAGTGTCTGCTTTGGGATGTATTTGACATGGGGAGCTGTCATTTGCCGCCTGAGTTTCCCGCCTGTGCAGGTCAAACTGCCCTCATGGACCAGGGATCTGTGTCACCTTGCAGAATTAACTGGGGAAAAAAATGTCCCTTGCCAAAAGGGTGAGGATCTGTCCCACCTGGGTTGTGCAGGGAGGCCATTTCCAGCTGTTTTCCCTCCTGGAGGGAGGACTGGCTATCTCTGCTGTGCACGGAGGGCCCACAGTGTTACCTGCAGTGAGGTGTTTTTATTTCACTATAATCACTGCACTTCCTGCCTAGAAAATGGTGCCTTTTGGCTCTGCTTGCATGGATCAGTGTTCCTGCCTGAGAAAAGGGCCTGGTGGATGACGGGGGCTGGAATCTGTGCAGGGGGCAGAGCAAGTCTGAATGAGAAGTGAAACTGAGATGTAGCATGGGGTGACACTGGAGCAGAATATTCAAGGCAGTTTTTCTCCTGCTTCTGCTCTAAATTTCATATTAGAGGCCCAAAACGATGTCAGTGATGAATTTTGTAGCACCAGGAGCTGGTGGTTGTGCCTGCCCTTGCCTGGTGCAGTTGTGCCAGGAAAGCCTCCCCCCAGGAATGTCCCTGTGGAGCATGAGGGCAGCTGTCCTCGCTAGGGCTGACAAAGCCATAGAGCCAGCTTTGGGGGGGAATCTTCTCAGTACCGAACACACAGTGACTGTAACAGGTTTTTATTATTTATTTCTCCCTTCCAATGTCTCCACAGACTGGGCAGGAACACGAACTCATAGAAAGTATGCCCCTCCTGGAGTGGTTTGCAAACAACTACAAGAAATTCGGAGCAACATTGGAAATTGTTACAGACAAATCACAAGAAGGATCCCAATTTGTGAAAGGTTTTGGAGGAATTGGAGGTAAACTGCAAGAGGAAAATGTCTCTCTCTTGTTTAGTGATTGGGTTGATAATCTGGTGCCAACATGAGTGGGATTAATCTTATTCCTGTTAGTCATGAAAGCAGTTCAAGAAGAAGTTATGTTCCCCTGTCCAGCAGGATGATGGTCCATGTTGGGGCCTGTCACCTTCCAGCTGTGTTCCTCAGTCCCTGTGTCCTCTGGAGGACTCAGGGGTGGGCTGTCCCCCTGTGCAGCTGCTGGAGCTCAGGAGGGCCCTGAGCTGCCTGGCTCTGTCTGCACAGGGGTTTGGTGGCAGCCCCTGCCCTGCCCAGGGGCTCTCACAACCACCAGCCCTGTTCCTGAAGGACTTGGAGCCGTTGCTCATCTCTCAGAGCCTCCCTGTACTTCGCTCCCTGATCTTCCATTTCTTTTTGAAAGAAAAGTATTTTTAGCCCATCCTCTGGAGCAGGGAGGTCTCTGAAAGCCAGTCCTGCTCTGGACTTCACCGAGCACCAGCCGTGCCTGGCAGAGGTGCAGGTGGTTCCTGTGCCAGTCTGACAGATCCTGGGCAGGTGGAGCCACATGAGTGCCATGCTCCATAACCTGCCTGGGCAGGGATTCCAGGGCAAAGCTGTGCCACCGGCTGTGCTCAGGTTTGATGGATGTGAACCAGGGAGGGGGTGCATTGTAAAGAGGAATTTCTAGGGCCCAGAGAACACCAGTTGGGAGGAACGAACCATGGATTGTTTGGCTCTGTAAGGATCAACAAGTTTCCAAGTTCTCAGGGTTTGTAATTCCAGAAGTCTCGCATTTTCTGCCAGATCCAGCCTCTTTGCATGGTGGGATCCTCTTTGCTCCCATGCCCTGTTGGCTTGAAAGGAAATGTCCTTGGAAATCTCCTTCACTTCAGTAAATGATTCCAGGGATACAGGATTTCCAGAACCCTGGGCTGGTGTTTGGGGTGGGAAGAGGAAAACAGCCACTAAATCCTGCTTTTACTGCATTGTAAAATTCTTTACTGCCCTCTGCATTGTACTGCCAGGCCTTGGTCTGAGCAGTGACACTGGGACCAGTGATGTGCCGCTGGTGTTTTGTGGACATGCAGCCCTAGAACAGGCTCAGCTTTTCTGGGAGGAAGCTGGCCAGGCTGAGCAGGTGGGGTGCTGCTTCCTTTGGGCAGTAAATTCCTTGTGGCATTTCTCAGAGCAGCTGTACATCTGCTATCAGGCCTGAGCTGGACTTCACTGGGAAGTTCTGGAAGCAGGGCTGGGAAAGCTGTGCCTGTGGGAATGCTGGGGAGCTAAAGGCTGTTTCTTTGGCAGGTATCTTGCGGTACCGGGTGGACTTCCAGGGCATGGAATACCAAGGAGGAGACGATGAATTTTTTGACCTTGATGACTACTAGGTAGTCGAGCTGGGTCCGGCAACACGTGCCTCGCCCCTCCAGCATCCAACCCAAGGAGCAAACTCATGGTGGAAAACACAACAGATCCCTGCCTTAGAATTGGAACATTTCCAGAACTTGATCCACGAGCATTTGGATTTAAGAAAGCAAAACCCTACACTTTGATTTGTCATAGTGTCAGTACAGCAGCAAACTACTAAGTTCCTATATGCCACTTTGGACTAATTTAAAAAGAATCCCAGTTTTTACTTTTACTCAATGGTGAAATTGGTTGCTCTTGTATTTTATGGAAATGATTTTTTTAACCTTCATGATACATTAACTGCTGTAAACCTCTTCCTTCCAAAATTAATAGAAGTAAGATCCTACTGCTTTGTTTCTTTATACTTTGATTGGAGAAATCAATTGCTGCATTTGGCAGCGCTGTGACCCATTTACATGGCATTCTCAGCTTAGCCTGCAGAAGAAATGGAACAAGGTTGGAGCCATAATTCTCTTCAAAAGCTTGAGGAGGCACTGACCTGAGTGCTGGTTCATTACATGTGGCTTGCAAATTCTGATGGTTTGGGGAGGCTCACCAGCCAAACGTGCTTTAATCTATTTGCAGAAACACTGCTCTTACAAACTAGGAAATGCACTTCATGGATTGCAATGAAAATGCTGCTGGAGTCTTGGGCTGAATTTGGATTTGAGCAGTGCAGCCTTCAGGAATTTTTTTTTTCAGTCTTGACAAAAATAAACATGAGATTTCAGTGAAGTAAGGTACACTTGGCTTTTTGTTCCTCGGTAAGTTTTTCTTTTTGCTTTAGGACTGCGTAAGGTTTCCTTGATTATGTGAATTTGAGCCCACAGGTCTTTAATAGAAGTGGGTGTTTGACAGGAATACTGAGTCAGTGGAGTGAAGGCTGAATTAGTGCTGGGAGTGTGGAATATTTGATTCTGATCCGTGGAGCGCTGGCACAGCCCTGGGAACAGCCAGCTCCCAGCAGCGTCTGTCCTGTGGGGATGAGCCCTTCAGGGAGTAAAGGATCACCTCTGGATGATCCCAGCCTGCCCAGGCTTTGTGTCCTGTCTGTTCCACGGAGCATCCATAGATCAGGGAGCTCATCCTTGGGGTGTGTCCAGCCTGCTGGTGACACTCTGAAGGTCAGGGGCCGTGCAGGCCAGGGGTGCAGTGGCTCAAGGGTAGGTCCTGTCCCAGGGGAGCAGTGGCACAGCTCAGGTCCTGTCCCAGGGGAGCAGTGGCACAGCTCAGGTCCTGTCCCAGGGGAGCAGTGGCTCAGCAGAGCTCAGGTCCTGTCCCAGGGGAGCAGTGGCTCAGCAGAGCTCAGGTCCTGTCCCAGGGGAGCAGTGGCACAGCTCAGATCCTGTCCCAGGGGAGCAGTGGCACAACAGAGCTCAGATCCTGTCCCAGGGGAGCAGTGGCACAGCTCAGGTCCTGTCCCAGGGGAGCAGTGGCTCAGCAGAGGTCAGGTCCTGCTTCCTCCCTGGGGGCTCTCCCAGTGTCGCTCCCGGTGCTTCCCTCAGGAGCAGCTCCTGTTCCAGCTGCAAACCTTTGCCTCTTGTCCTGGTTCACTTGAACAGAGGGAGCTTCTCTTCAAGTTTCTGCGACACTGTTGTTTGAGGTCCAAAATTCCTGTCCTTGTGAGCAATACCATTTGTCCCCCTGGTCCCTAACGTGGCCGGTGGCTTCACTGCCACCCTCATACCCAAGCTGGAATCTCTCCCAGGAAGTGGGGCTGGGTCTGCTCAGGGCTGAGCACAGCCCTGGCCCTCACAGCAGTATGTTCTGGATTTTGCCATTGTAAATGGGTCTAATGTGACATGACAAGACCACAAAAATTGGATGTAAATTTACATTTTTGAATATACTGCTTGTTGTTTCACATGATACATTAGGGTATGCAGCTCCTTTTTGTAGTTTTTATTTTTACTATTTAAGTTTGGAAATGATGCCAAATTTTTGTATTTCTTTAATCAATGTGTTCTCTTCAGTGATATATATTGCATTATATATTGATGTGTATATCAATATATACTGATATGTATTACACTTACACATGCAAACACACTCAGTGGGGGTGGGAGATCCTAGCCTTCGCATACTATATAGCCTCTGCAGAGAGATCCCAAGCAGTGATATCTTGGTGTTGTGATGTACAGAAATGGAGAAGAGTATTAAACCATATTTAAGAATATAGTACAGACTCCTGGTTTATTTTCTCTAGTCCAGGAAACTCCTGCTTTTTGCTCTCCGATCAGTGCCAGCTTCAGGGCTGGAAGTTGGAGGCAGCTGTTTCACAGCTGGATTTGTGTTTCTGGATGTTCTTCCCTATGCTGCCCTTCTGAGGCCCCTGAGGATTGTGTCCTGTTCTGGCCCCTCACTGCAGCAAGGACACTGAGGGGCTGGAGCTTGTCCAGGGCAGGGAATGGAGCTGGGGAAGGGGCTGGAGCCCCAGGAGAGGCTGAGGGAGCTGGGGAAGGGGCTCAGCCTGGAGAAAAGGAGGCTCAGGGGGAACCTCCTGGCTCTGCACAACTCCCTGCCAGGAGGGGACAGCCGGGGGGTCGGGCTCTGCTCCAGGGAACAGGGACAGGAGGAGAGGGAACGGCCTCAGGCTGGGCAGGGGAGGCTCAGGTTGGACAGCAGCAGGAATTTCTCCATGGAAAGGGTGCTCAGGGGCTGGAACTGCCCAGGGAGGTTTGGAGTGCCCATCCCTGGAGGTGTCCCAGGAAGGGCTGGAGGTGGCACTGAGGGCTCTGGGCTGGGGACAAGGTGGGCATGGGGCACAGCTGGGACTTGATGGGCTGGGAGAGCTTTTCCAACCTCAGTGATTCCATGGTTCTGTGTTTCTCTAGCACACTCAGTTAATCTTTGAAGCTGGAGCTGTGACTTCAGAAGGAGGGAGAAACCCAAAGGCAGGTGTGCTGTGAGCGTTACCTGGAGTGCTCTGAACCCCCGAGGCAGAGGAAGGACAACCTGCAGCAGCAGCTCCCTGCCCTTAACATCCTAATCCCAGAACCATGATTATTTTTTCAAGAAGCCTTTTCTACTCTGCCTCTTGGGGCCAGGCCAACCTGGACAGAAGTGTCTGGGTTCCATGGGCCTGCCCTGACCTCTCTGGCTTCTCCTGTGTCCAACCCACTCATGTCCATGGCTGTCCAAGGAGCACCTGCCTCCTCCCCCGGCTCGGCAGGCAGTTTGTGAGGGACATCACTTATATCAGGGCTTTTAAAGGATGTTTTAAGTCCCCTCTCAGCAGGTGTTGCTTGGCTGAGGTGCTGAGGCTGAGCCTCCACCTTCCATGGGAACAGCAGGATTTGGGTGTGAGGCTCTTGGCCCGTTGCTGTCACACTTGGGCTTGTGCAGAGTTATTCCTGGGAGCTGAGACTTCCAAATTTGTGCTCTGCCTCACACAGTCTCTGATGTGCAGCTGTGGCAGGCAGGACAGCCTGGCTTGTTCTCCATTCTCTGGATTCTCAAATTTTGGACATGGGAGATTTCTGCTGGAGCAGATATTAAAGTGATGCACAAATGTCATGCTGTCTGTGACCCAGGTACACAAAAGTGATACTCTTCAGCTCATGGTGTAGGTAAAGGCATCAAGCTGAGCTCAGCACTAAAGTAAAAATATAAAAAAAATCCCTTCAGTTGGCACAATCAGGGGAAGCTGCTGCCTGCAGAGAACTGCTCCTGCAGTCTTCACACTTGGTGCAGCCAGGCACATGAGTGTGTATTGTTTAATAAAATCCCAAATATTTCTCACTTGACCCTTCACTGGCAGCACCAAGCCTGGTTTCTGCTTTCCAGCTGTGCATTCCAGGAGGAAGCAGGAGCAGTGAGGCCTGGCTGCTGTGGAGGGATGCCCAGAGCTCTCCACTCTCACAGCTGTGCTTGGAAGCTGCTCTTTCCTCATGGAGCTTGGCTGGTTCCTGGCTCTCCCCCTGCACATTTCAGTGAGAGCACAGCTGTGTCTGGGTGGCTGCAGGTGCTGGGTCCCCTCAGTGCCTGACACCTGGAACTCTCCCAGCAGCTCCTCACCCGTGGAAGGATGAGGCCTCTGGAGATAGACATGGTGAAACTACTTCCTTTCAGCTGCCAGGATCAGGTCACTGGGTCCCTTTCACCCTTCAGAAAGCACCTCTGCTTCAGCCTGGCTTTTGTTCCAGGTGCACTTGGGTTGCTCTGTATCCAGAAGTGCCTGTTCTCACACTGAATATTGCAGTGCATCAGGTGGGTTCTCCCTGCCCTGTAAAGGTGACCATCACCTGGCAGGGCTCCCATCCAGAAGCCTCAACTGCCTCCAGCACATGGGATTGCTGGCTGGAATTGGGAAGGAGCTCGATGGGGCCATGTTTGGGCAATTCCAGCAGGTTTGATGTTGGAAGCTGGGCAGGATTGGTGACTTTCTGCTGGGGAACAGCTATTTCCGCAGAAGGGATCCAATCTTGATTATCTGGGACTGAGAGAAAAAAGTCACTTCCAGGATGTCAGGGACCTGCTTCTGTGCACCTTGGAGAGGCTCGGAGGGCCCATCCCTGCCTGCACCTGGGTTTGGATGCAGGCCTGGAGCCCCCTTGTTGTGGATCATCAGCTCCTGGCTGCCTGAAGGGGTTCGTTGCCTTGCACTAAAGGCTTCAGCTCTTCTGAAAGCTCCAGCTGTGTGTGCCTCCCCGCCTCAGGAATACCTGAAATTTGGGGTGAGGCCACCCTGCTCCCTCTGCATTCCCTGCTCGGTTTGCAGCTGGCACCATGTACCCAGATATGCTGATAATGCTCTTCTGAAATGCTCCTTTTTGTCTGGCTGTAATTAAAGCCAGAATTTGCCCTTTCTGAGTTGTTATTTCAGGAGCTGGAGCTCAGCCTGTGCTGTTGTCACTCGTAGGCTACAAATGCCATTGTCCCCGGCCTGGCCAGCGGCGCTGGAGGCAGCTCTGGAATTTCACTCTGCTATTTTTAGTTGGTGGTGAAAACTTGCACTTCCAACACTTTTGAATTGCTGTCAGTGCTTAAATAAATCAAAGGGCAGGTCCTGGCTGCTATGAGGAGCAGGATGAGGAGGTGACCTGGAGCTGCTGTAGGGCTGAGCTGGGAATGGGTGAGGTGGGGGAGCCTCAGCTCTGTCTGGGCTGGGAAGGGATTGTGGGGGGTCAGACATGGCTGCCCTGCCACTGCTACTGCCACAGCTCTGCCACTGCCCTGCCACAGCTCTGCCACTGCCCTGCCACAGCCACTGCCACTGCCACTGCCACAGCTCTGTCACTGCCACTGCCACAGCTCTGCCACTGCCCTGCCACAGCTCTGCCACTGCCACTGCCACAGCCCTGCCACAGCTCTGCCACAGCCCTGTCACTGCCCTGCGACAGCTCTGCCACTGCCACAGCTCTGTCACTGCCACTGCCACAGCTCTGCCACTGCCCTGCCACAGCTCCGCCACCGCTCCGCCACCGCCACTGTCACTCCGCCT